>CAUYMX010027613.1:0-45427 GCA_963573855.1 Lepilemur septentrionalis | reverse complement strand
TAGAGTGCCATGGCGTCAGCCTAGCTCACAGCAACCTCAAACTCCTGGGCTCAAGCAATCCTTCTGCCTCAGCCTCCCGAGTAGCTGGGACTACAGGCATGCGCCACCATGCCTGGCTAATTTTTTACATATATTTTTAGTTGTCCAATTAATTTCTTTCTGTTTATAGTAGAGATGGGGTCTCGCTCTTGCTCAGGCTGGTCTTGAACTCCTGACCTTGAGCTATCCACCCGCCTCGGCCTCCCAGAGTGCTAGGATTACAGGCGTGAGCCACCGCGCCCAGCCTCCCAACAGTGTTTTGATGATCACTGGGTTAGACTCTACTATGTTGGGGTTCTCCAAAAAAGAGTAAGTATGACTTGACAGGATTAAGGCCTAGAAAAAGGAGAGAGACAAGGTCTAAGAAGGTCTGGAGTAGACTAAGGAGAAGTGTTAGGGTTCACTAAATAAAAAGTATGATAGGGAAGGCTAGGTAGAGACTAAAGGAGCCAGCTAAGAAAGAGCCAAGAGGTAGGTATGGAAGAAAAAGAACTATGTAGGAGTGATAGTTGGGACCTTATTACCAACAAAGAAGCGTACAGTAAGGAGCCCTGAGTTCTAATAATGTCAGCTCTGCAATTCGTTATCTATGTAATCTTTATTAAGGATGTTTCTTAGTCAATTGAATTAGAATAAAATCACCTCCCCTGTCTGCCACATAAGGTTGTAGTTAAAATCAAATAAGAAAATTTCCATAAAGGTACCCTGAACCTTAAATGTAAGGCATTTGTTAGTTCCTGGGAAGGAGGGCTAAGTGATAACCAGTGTAAAGGGCTGACCTGTGCAGAACTGAGCTGCATGTGGCACAGAATTCTCTTCTCCACATTCTCCCGAAAGCGGATCTCATACAAAGACTCGGCCATTCGGTCCCCATCCAGCACTTCACCCAGGCTAAGGCTTTTGTGACGTATCTTCTCAGGGCAGCAGACTGGAAGCTGATAGTAGTGGTAAGTTTCCTGAGGATTATGGTAGGGTCCCACTTTGTTGACATATAGAATGACAGGGTCACCAGCCTTGTAGTGTGTCACGCCTTGGACCCCTGGCTCATGGCCTGTGCCCAGCAGCAGTATCAGGATTGGCAACCACTGGCAGCTCCAACTTCGAGGGTGCCCTAGGACTGTCATCCTTAAGGCAATGGAACCTGTTTGGGGGAGTCCTGCGGTGGGTTACAGAAACCGAGGATCAGCTAATGACTCCCTAGGTTAGGTCTCTCGAATTGACACCCATTGCTCCACTTCCTCCCAGTGGCCCTCTCAACTCCCACACCACTCACTCCACGTCTCTCTATTCCAAAGACTGGGCTCCGCCTCTGCTCTCTAATCCTTCCAACTTGGGGTTCACCCCTCCCGCAGCACGCGCCCGCCCGCCGGGGGCCCCTGCAGCGCGCGATGGCCCGTTTCCATGGCAACTCCGTGGCCTCGCACCTCGGGTCCCTTCCCGCCACAGCCCGCGGTCCTCACCGCGCGGGAAGGGCTGGCCGAGGCAGCGCCAGCGGCCTCTGCAGCCCTGTAGCTGCCCTTGGGCTCCTGCCGGGGTCTCCCCCTGAGCGGCGCGGTAGCTGCGGGTTGGAGAGGACCTGACGGCCGACCTCCACGGGGTTGTCCGCCGCTGCGCCTGATCGCGGCGGCTGCGGCCACACGACCCTGGTCACCGCACTAGGCTCAGCCTAGTGCTGCCGGATAAGCTTTCTCCAGCCGGAGGCCCGACCCAGCTACAGGGACCCCGCGAGGCTGGTCTCGCCCGTCCCCGGCGGGGGGTCCTCCCGGCGATCAGGAGAGCAGCCCAGGACACGTCAGTCTTACCACTTCCGCCCTCACCGGCGGGGACCTTAGCCTGGCCGAAAGCTGCTTTTCTGGATCTAGTGGGGCTCTCGCTGCTGTCAGCTCGGACTCTTTGCGTACAGTTTCCCGGGGAGGAGGCTGAGGCCTAGCAGCGAGGACGAAGGCCCCCCACTTCGGGACAAGAATCGCTGCCGGGCCGCCCGCTTGTTCCCGGGAAGATTTGGGGCGCGAGAGCCTGGGCCGGGAGCGTCCGCCTGTGGCTCGCGCTGGTGGAGGCCTGAGAGCTGTGACCGCCACACCCCCCGAGCGATGGCCAGGGAGATGGAGCACGAGCGGCCGCTGAGTCCGCACCCAGTGGACGCCCCGAAGCGTTCGCCGGCTGAATCGATGGGACTTGCCATCGGCTGCTGAGGCCGAGCCGCGAGAAGGAGGTTCAGGGGTCCCCCAACCCGGGCAGGGGTGAGGCTTTGCGCATCGCTCCCATGGGAAGTCCCACCGCCTGAATCTTACCTCAGTCCTCTCTCACCTGTCATGAATGGCCCGCGTCAAAAGAATAAACACATAGACGAGAATGACTTCCCGGGCCAGACAGCGACCTTTCGTTGCCCGACGACTAGCAAGGCGGAGGCCAGTCTGGTGCAGAGAGGCACGCAGAGATAGGGTGTCCTTCTACGCTGTGAGTTGAGCAGCTTGTCAGGAGTATCGTTAGAGGTAAAGAATTTTGCCGTCCGTTCGTTTCTTTATGTGCTTTTGTCCTTACTTTTCACTTTGTGTATGTCTCTGGGCTTCTCTTAACTTTTTATTGCAGATTACTTTGAAAAAGTGTACCCTTGTGTCTGCTTCCACTATTTCAAAGGGGATCTGCCGCCGAGGGACTCCCCCCCCTGGAAATCAGACCTATGGGCAGTGACTTCCGTTTGGCCACCTGGGAGCTACGTGTAAGGAAGCTGACTTAAAGTTCTCACTCTCTGGGGAAAGAAGTACAGTGGAAAATCACAAGTGACTTCTGGCCTGAAAAGGCCTTCATTTACATACTTCTACAATTATTGCCCTTTCTGACTCAGCCCTTCCCCCTGCAGACATAGATGAGGGTAAGAAGTAAGTGGTTGAGTTTTTTAGACAATGAATTTTGTGATTAGAAAAGTAACTTGGAATGTCTTTGGAATCATCTTTAACTGACAACCACCTGGTCTATAAAGCCAGCTGGTCTATCTGGGCTTCTTTCTCAATATCTACCCCTCAAATATCAATCTTACCAAGCCCTCTCCACTTATTTCCTGAATATCTTCCAACCGCTTGCCCTCTACCACTGCCTTGGTTCAGGACTCATCTTCTCTCACCGTTACAGCTGTCTTGCTAGTCTACTGGTCACTTTCTCCTTGGATCATTTTTCACATTGCTACTGGAAGGATTTTTTAAAATCAGGATCTCAGAGGCATCAGTCTTTTAAAAAATTCTTTAAGTTTTTATTTATTTAGGCTAGATGTGGTGGCTGACGCCTGTAATTCTAGCACTCTGGGAGGCAGAGGGCAGGAGGATCGCTTTGAGGTGAGAAATTCGAGACCAGCCTGAACAAGAGTGAGACCGCATCTCTACCTAAAAATACGAAAAAATTAGCCAGGTGTGGTGATGCAAGCCTGTAGTCCCAGCTACTGGGGAGGCTGAGGCAGGAGGATCAGTTGAACCCAGGAGTTTGAGGTTGCTGTGAGCTAGGCTGACGACAGAGCACTCTAGTTCAGGTAACAGAGTAAGACTCTGTCTCAAAAAAATTTTTTTTAATTAATTCTTTTAGAAATTGGGTCTCCTGAGTCCTAGCCTCCCAAGTAGCTAGGATTATAGGTGTGTGCCACAATACCCAGCTAATTTAAAAAAAATTTTTTATAGAGATGAGGTCTCACTATATTGCCCAGGCTGGTCTTGAACTCCTGGCCTCAAGTGATCCTCTTGCCTCGGCCTCTCAAAGTGCTGGGATTACAGGCATGAGCCACCATGCCTGGGCCAGTATTTTTACAAAAACAAGCTGTGATTTTAATGCACACCAAAATTTGAACATGAGTTATATACTCATGGATATAACTTTATCAAGGATAAAGTCAAAATAGCCTGACATATGAGGCCTCTCAGACTTGGATCCTAATTACTTCTCCAGGTACATTCCCCTTCTAGAACCCTAGGTTGTGTTCAAATTGAAATCTTGCACGTCATCTTCTCCAGCCATAAGCCTCATGTTGTTCCTCCTGCCTAAACCAACCAATCTACCGTTCTCTACTTAACCTGCCTGGAGGAATCCTTTTTTTTTCTTTTGAACAAAATGTATGAACGTCACCTCTATAAAGCCTGCCTTTACATCTCCTTCTTTGTTTGTTTATAGCATTTTATCTCACTGCGTTGTTTTTTACTTCTTTTTTTTTGAGACAAGATTATTACTCTGTCACCCTGGGTAGAGTACAGTGTTGCATTGTAGCTCACTGCAACCTGAAACTCCTGGCTCAAGGGATTCTCCTGCTTCAGCCTCCCCGGTAGCTGGGACTATAGATGCATGCCACAACACCCAGCTAATTTTTCTATTTTTAGTAGAGACGGAGTCTCACTCTCACACAGGCTGGTCTTCAACTCCTGAGCTCAAGCAATCTTCCCACCTCAGCCTCCCAAAGTGCTAGTATTACAGGTGTGCTAGCCTGTAGCACAGGCTGTGTGTTGCCCAGCCTGTTTTTCACTCTTACATGTCTGTCTCCCTTGCCAATTTCTAACTCCTCATAGGAAGACTACAATTTGTCCACCTTTGTTCCCTCAAGACCTAGCAGTGTTTTTGTATATACTAGGCAGCTTAATACATGTTCCTTGAAGGAACTAGTTTGCCCTCTATACATGATGAGACTAGAGCTGCCACCAAGTCACCTATCCAGGGGCTAGCTTATGGGAACAGAAGATGGACAGGACTAGGTGGGCCTCCTTACGATGGTGTGCCTGGGTCAACTACTCCATGTTGCTACATTGAAGATGTACAGCTGGCTTCCAACAGAACTTTGGAACCATCCTGCCAGCAGGGTCAGACTGTCAATAAATGGGAATTTACTGGTAGCTCATGGCATAATCTGTTATTGGAGTTTTTGTTCTATTTTGGAGGACGGAAGATACAAGAATTTGGATTCTTTCCTTATTTTCTCTGCCTCCCATCTCTCAACCCTCTATACAAAAATCTTCTTTTCTTTTTTTTTTTTCTGAGACAGAGTCTCACTGTGTTGCCCGGGCTAGAGTGCCGTGGCATCAGCCTAGCTCATAGCAACCTCACACTCTTGGGCTCAAGCAATCTTGTCTCAGCCTCCCAAGTACCTGGGACTACAGGCATGCGCCACCATGCCCGGCTAATTTTTTTTTTTTTTTTTTTTTTTGAGACAGAGTCTTACTCTGTTACCCAGGCTAGAGTGCCATGGCATCAGCCTAGCTCACAGCAACCTCAAACTCCTGGGCTCAGAAGATCCTCCTGCCTCAGCCTCCCAAGTAGCTGGGACTATAGGCATGCACCACCATGCCCGGCTATTTTTTCTATATATTTTTTTTTAGTTGGCCAATTAATTTCTTTCTATTTTAGTAGAGACAGGGTCTCGCTCTTGCTCAGGCTGGTTTCGAACTCCTGACCTTGAGCGATCCTCCTGCCTCGGCCTGCCAGAGTGCTAGGATTATAGGCATGAGCCACCGCGCCCCCGGCTAATTTTTTTTTATGTATATATTTTTTTAGTTGGCCAATGAATTTCTTGCTATTTTTAGTAGAGACGGGGGTCTCGCTTTTGCTCAGGCTGGTTTTGAACTCCTGACCTTGAGCGATCCGCCCACCTTGGCCTCCCAGAGTGCTAGTATTACAGGCATGAGCCACGGCGCCTGGCCTATACAAAATCTTAAATCCAGATAACACCTCTGTGACCACAACCTCCTGTCCTCAATCTTGTCATTTCCACCAAACTTGTTCTTCCATTCCATTGAGACCTACAACCAACCCCTCCTCCTGCCCCTTTGGCCTGTTTCTAGCTTGTCTACCCATGCAGCTTAGATTCTGCATTCCATCATTTGAGCCATATGCTTGCCTATATTCTTTTTTTTTTTGAGACAGAGTCTCACTCTGTTGTCCCGGCTAGAGTGCTGTGGCGTCAGCCTAGCTCACAGCAACCTCAAACTCCTGGGCTCAAGCGATCCTTCTGCCTCAGCCTCCCGGGTAGCTGGGACTTACAGGCATGTGCCACCATGCCAGGCTAATTTTTTCTATTTTTGGTAGAGACAGGGACTCACTCTTGCTCAGGCTGGTCTTGAACTCTTGAGCTCAAACAATCCTCCTGCCTCAGCCTCCCAGAGTGCTAGGATTACAGGCGTGAGCCACCGCTTCTGGCCTTTGCCTATGTTCTTGACACTTTTCTCTCATTGTTTATTGCAATTGCCAAGCAGAACCCTAGTCCCAGCCACTCGAGAGGCTAAGGCAGGAGGATCACCTGAGCCCAGGAGTTTGAGGTTGCTGTGAACTAGGCTGACACCATGGCACTTTAGTGCCTGGGTAACAGAGTAAGACTCTGTCTCAAAAAAAAAAAAAACAAAAAAGACAAAAAGATGTCTTTCAAGGTTAGATTCCTAGAATGTGCTTCAACACCTTGCAATTTTCACACTCACGTGTTTCTCATGGTGTATTGTAAACTCTAGGGGCATGGTTTCTATTGGTCTTTTGAACTAAGGGAGCAACAGTGGGCTTAGAAAGCCTTCAGTGTATTATTAAAGAGATAATTAGTAGGTAGAAGAGACAAGATTTGAAGATAGATTGGATGTAGGGACCAAGGCAGGGAAAAGAGTCTGGAATGACACTTGGGTGACATTTGATCCAAGTACTCAGCACGCTGTCTGGTACACAGTAGGTGTTCAAAACATGAATGAAGGAGCTGGATCTATAGAGGGAGTCTCACCAGATTGTGGAAGTTCCCTTCAGGAATGAATGTTTTCCAAATGGCACTTCATTCTCAAGCTTTGTGGCCAATGATGGTCAGAAGGTAGATTGTGATGTGTATGGAACATAGTACTCTGGGGGAGTTCCGTAACCAAGAGGAGGAAGGAACAGCCAGTGGAGACAAAAAGAACTGCTTCTTTCTTTCCCCCTCCAAGTTCCTAGCGGAGGGTTGAGCCCAGCTTCCCAGATTTGTGTGACTACACAGGCAAGCATTCGGCGACTAACTTCACTTTGGTACCCTAGCCTTCAGTGGCTCAAGGTGTTGGCCTGTCAGTAGACAGGAGGCTTCCAAGTAGCAAAGCTCCCTGTTCTCAGCAAGCCCAATACCATGGGGAAGGGAGATGCCTCAGAGGCAGCACCAACCACTACAGCCTACCGCTCTGTCATGGAGGAGTATGGTTACGAGGTGGGCAAAGTCATTGGCAATGGCTCCTATGGGACAGTGTATGAGGCTTACTACACAAAGCAGAAGGTCATGGTAGCTGTCAAGATCATCTCAAAGAAGAAGGCCTCTGAGGACTATCTTAACAAGTTCCTGCCCCGTGAGATACAGGTTGGAAAGGGCTGGAAGAGGGAACTGGAGCTTGGTACTAAGGTGTTTGAGGTTCCTCAGAAGGGGTATGGCTAGGAGAGGGTGAGGCCAGAATCCACCAAACCAGAACTAAGCAGCTAGGAAAATTCTTTGATGTAAATTCAACTTCTTTCCCACCCATTCACTCACCTCTAGCCACCCAAAAATTAAAAGTGCAAAACAAGAGTTTGCCTACAGACCACCAGCCCTCTAGGGGTCAGGGTTTGATTCATTGCAAAGTTCTAAGTAGCAGAGGGCTGGGAGTGCAGCCAGGGTTCTCCCTTCCCAGATTTGATGGGTCTGTCTTCTGGGGTCAGGTAATGAAAGTCTTGCGGCACAAGTACCTCATCAACTTCTATCAGGCCATCGAGACCACATCCCGAGTGTACATCATTCTGGAGCTGGCTCAGGGTGGTGATGTCCTTGAATGGATCCAGCGCTACGGGGCCTGCTCTGAGCCCCTTGCTGGCAAGTGGTTCTCCCAGATGACCCTGGGCATTGCCTACCTGCACAGCAAGGGCATCGTGCACCGGTGAGGGCACTGCCACCTGGACTGGGGCCTTTGAGCTCTCAGGGGGTTTTATGCATGTTTCCTATTTTCTGCCCCTTTTTTTCCTTCCTTGAACTCATTCCTCAATATTGACCCATTCATCCACTCTATTTTAGTCATCTTGTCAAGGACACTTATAACGTACTTCCTGTGTGCAGAATACTTTATGAAACACAGTGGTGAGCTCCCAGTGGTCCTCAGATACCAACTTCTCTCTCTCCCCCTTAAGCTCTGCTCACAACTCCATGGCTATCCTTTCTCTCTACCATGTGACCTCATAAGCATCTCCCTCCCACTTTGCCTGTCCCTATCTCTAGCCTCTGACCCCTGACCCTTCAGCTCCTGGTCTAATACTAAGCCCTCTCTCCAGCCTGACCCCCAGCCTTTCTGCTGCTGGTAGGGACTTAAAGTTGGAGAACCTGTTGCTGGACAAACGAGAGAACGTGAAGATATCGGACTTTGGTTTCGCCAAGATGGTGCCTTCTAACCAGCCTGTGCGTACTAGCGCTTCTTATCGCCAACTCAACTGCTTTTCCCACCTCAGCCAGACCTACTGCGGCAGCTTTGCTTATGCCTGCCCGGAGATCTTGCTAGGCTTGCCCTACAACCCTTTTCTGTCTGACACCTGGAGCATGGGCGTCATCCTCTACACTCTAATGGTTGCCCATCTGCCTTTTGATGACACCAATCTTAAGAAGCTGCTGAGAGAGACTCAGAAGGAGATCACTTTCCCAGCTAACTACACCATCTCCCAGGAGTGCAAGGTGCTGGCTCCCCCAGGAGGGCTGAGGCCTCAGGGATGACCCACAGGGAGGGGTATATACCCAACCTAGGCCTCCCAACCCTTGGGGGGAAGGTTCTTCCTATGCCAGAGCCATCTCACACCCTAGCCTTGCCCTATAATAGTGGGGAGGGCTTAAAGAGCCAATCACTGGACTCCAAACCTTAAATATGCTTGATATGCAAGTTCTAGTTTCTATCCCTTTAGGCCAAAAGGGGATTATACAAGGGATTCCCCCTAAGGAACTCTTACCTGCCCCTCCAAGGAGTTAAATGCCTGGCTCTCCAGGATAAAATCAGAGCCACACTCCCTCTCACCAGAGTAATGTGATGGGCTATCCTGCTTCTTTCTTAGATCCAGCTGCTCATTGCCTATGTGGCACAATGGGGGGCAAACTCAGCCAAGACCTCTCTCTCCCCGCCCTAGAACCTGATCCTCCAGATGCTACGCCAAGCTACCAAGCGTGCCACCATCCTGGACATCCTCAAGGATCCCTGGGTACTCAAGTTCCAGCCTGAGCAACCCACCCATGAGATCAGGCTGCTTGAGGCCATGTGCCAGCCCCCCCGGACCACCACTAATCGTCACCAGTCCTTGGAAATCACTACCTGAAAATGGCTGAGGGAGAGGCTGAGAGAGGAAGAGAGCAGGAGGGTCTCAGGCTAAAAATCTTATACCAAAAATAAATCTGATTTAGTTTTATCAGCTAACATCAAAGACAGTCTTTCTTCAAGGGAACCTTAGTAGGGAACATCGCCGAGGGTAAGAGGTGGACTTCTGCCAAAAGCCTGTAACCAGTAATCCTGACACCTGTGTAAGTCAACAGTGTAACTGACAATGTAGCTCAGGGAGGAGGGGGTACTCAGATAAATGCCTGATTTTGGAAAACTTTATTCCAGCTAAGTACATGCTCATTATTTTACATCTTTGTGCTGTCTAAATGTTCAAGCAGTGGGGCAAAAGCCCTGGTTGCTCCACTTTGACTATGGCTCTGCCTGCCTATAGTGCAAACTTTCCATTGCAGTGTTTGTTCTTGTAGACATGGGTACTAAGGTGTATGAAGTACGTTGGTTCCTTTTCCCTCCTCCAGTGTCACCTTCACCACTACAGAAACATTACCAAGGAGTAATCAAGCCTTCTAATAGTGAAAACTATTAACTATGGGTTCTGGATAAAGGAAAGCTACTTGTACCTTCCATCCCTTGAAGGATACTCCCTCCGTGTCGTTGAAAATGTGCTTTGCAAGAGGAAAATGGGGCTGTCTTGGCAGAGGCACGACTGGAGGAAAGTGACAAGGGAAGATTCAGAGATGGCTCCATATGGTTCTAGGATAAACAATAGATGGCAGTTTCTTCAACCTCAGCACTAGGCAACTGTAGGACAAACCAACTCGAAGAATGAAACAGTGTCTGCCTGGAACATAGGTTAAGATATTGGAAATGCCCACTTGCCCAATGTTCCAACCCCCCTTTGCCACTCCCATTATTATTCATTGCTTGAAACAAGGCTCCACGGACCAGGCGAAGAGTTCCCGGGGTAGACAAGGCAGTACAGTCACTAGGGTTCCATCTGCCCAATTTTATTGGGAACAAGGACACTGTAACTGCTATTGAAGAGAAGGGAGCCCAGGGGCTTCTTCCACAGTAAGATCTTCAGAGTTGGAGCCAGGGCTGCGAGGGCAACAGAGCCCTTTCTCAGGCAGGGTCACACCACTACCTTCAGCAGGACCTCCGCAGAAAGCTACGCTCCTTTAGCTTAGCACTTGGCACTTAAGGAAAAGGGGCCAAGAAAGGCAGCATAAGGCAAACAAGCCCAGACTCATCAGGATACCCACTCAGCCAACTGCTTTAGTTCTTCTTCATCTTCATCCACTTTGGGAGCTTTGGGGAATAAGGATACCCAGAGAAAGAAAGGAGAAATGTTAAGGTCTCAGCAACTCCCAGTTATTCCCTGCTGTGACAATCAGAGCCTATGGAATTCTCCTTCTCCAATCAGAGCCTATAGAATTCTCCCTCTCCGTCTTTCCTGTCTCAGGAGGGGAAACTGAGGGCTAAAGAAGGCCCAAGTCGCAAAGTTAATGAATGACAAAGCCAACAGCCATCCCAGGATGCCCGGTCTCCCCACTTGGGGCCTAAAGTTCTGGAGTCCGCTGCCCACTCCAGCAATGAAACTAAAAGGTGTGGTCCTTCTGCTTACTGGGCTGCTGCCCATTCCTATAGCACCTTTATACAAATTAGGAAAGTGGTGCTTCTTGCTCCCAGCATTTGCAGCCCTTTTTTTTTTTGAAATGAGTCTCGCTCTGTTGCCCAGGCTAGAGTGCCATGGCGTCAGCCTAGCTCACAGCAACCTCAAACTCCTGGGCTCAGGTGATCCTCCTGCCTCAGCCTCCTGAGTAGCTGGGACTACAGGCATGCACCACTACATCCAACTAATTTTTTCTACTTTTAGTAGAGACAGGATCTTGCAACTCTGGAGCTCAAGCAATCCTCCTGCTTCAGCCTCCTGGAGTGCTAAGTTTACAGGCGTGAGCCACTGCACCTGGCCGTTTGCTGCCTTAAACCAGAGTACACGGCTTGCTGAGTGGAGCACAGGCTGGATTTCAGTCCCCATTCCCTTCTAGCCAGGTGTCCTTACGAGGTCAACAACCTGCACAACTGCAGCAGCAGCCCTCTCTGCCTGGCTCCTTTGAGGTGGGGTGGATGAGGAATAATCTTTCCTCACATCTCTCCCACCCTCAAGTCCTTGAGACAACAGAACAACCCCACGTACCTGGTCCTGCAGGCAGATGTGTAGAGGGTACGCTAGGCAGTTTGACTGGAGGTTTTTCCTCCTTATCGCTCACGTTTAACAACTCCTGGGCCAATTCCTCCTGCTCCAGCTCCTCCAGCTCCTCCAACAGTTCATCCTGGATATGGATGACAAGACTGTTCAAGATGAAGAAAGGAAACTTCTACTTCTAAAAACATACTGCTTTTGGAGTTCACCCCCAAACATGCCCCAAGATCCTCTCTTGGCCATTCCTTCTGGACAGTCCCATGCTTTCTCCAATATTCCCTGACCCCTCACCCCCAATCACCTCATCCACATCATCTCCAAAGCCCACAGGCCGAGAAATGGCATCTGAGATCTGCTGGGCCACCTCCTGTTGTTCTGTGATGTCAGCCATCAGTTCATCTACTTTGTCAATGTCCCTGAGAACAAGATACACAGCCAAGAAATCAGGCAATAACCCCCTTGACTTTCTCATCTCATACAAATGAAACTCCTCCTGCCTTGTGGCCTCACACTGATAAGCCCATGGCCATCAGATAGAAGAGATCCCTAGAAAATTAGAAGGAGGCAAGTCTGGGCTGAGAAACAGCAAGAAGCCATATTGGAGAGGACAGGTTGCATTCCCTTCCCCAAAAGATCTTTTAACAATTAGAGAAAATGATCTTTCTTCCCGAGAATGCCCCAGGCAGCAAAAAGAACTTACCAGAAAAACAAGGAGGCTGACACAGATCTAGCCATGGCAAGCATCTATACTATAAATTCACATTCTGAGAGGCTCTAAAGTTCAAAGTGTAATACCAAGCCACCCTTCCCAGTGCCTGGGTGCTCTCCTCCCTTTCCCCCGTACCCACATGTCCTGGTAGGCCTTCTTCATGCCTCGAGCAGCAAGCTCCATGGTACGAAGCACTTCTGCATTGGTGGTGGCATTCTCGATGGCCTCACGTTGAAACTCCAGGGTGGACAATGTCCCATCAGTTTGTGCCAGCTGCTGTTCCAATCTTTTCTTCCTCCGCAAAGCCTGCAAGGCAGCTGACCCCGCCCACACTCTGAACATCAGAGTCAGAAACATCTGCTTCCCACCTTGGCCCTCCCTATCATCTCCTTTTCCTCATTACCTCTCTTATTCTTGGTCCCATGCTTCTTGGCTGTTTGGAGCTCCTGTTGAATCTTCTGCTCCAGAAACTCCTGTTTCTTGATCAGTATCTTCTCTGTCTCCTTTAGTTTCTGTATTGCTTCTTCAGGGGTTGGCCCCTTCTCCTTCTTCCCTGAAGAGTCCGATGGAGCAGGCCCATATGGTGTGAAGGAAAAATATTAGCCACCAATCATTGAGTGCATCATATGTGCTAGGCATTTGACTGTGTTATTGCTAATCCCTAAATCATTCTCTACAATGAATATACTATCTTCACTTTACAAATGTGAAAACAATCACAAAGAGGTTAAAAATCACAACTAGTAAGAGATTGTGCAGGAATTGAAATGTGGCAGTATGACTTCCAAAGCCAATATTCTTTTCACTGTTCCAATTGCCTTTCAAGTCATTTCCAGCCATTTTTAATAATCACTGTTCCACTTGCTGTCTTAGAAGATGCTCAAGGTTCTGACTGCACAGGATCAAACTGAATGAAGTACAGGGGGCTAGAGAAAAAGAAAATCTGATCCCAATTTCTCTCTTCTTCTATACTCATAACAGAATCATTTTTCCAAATAAAAATCTGATGACCTCTGACTGCTTAAAACCCTTCCATACTCTCCACTGCCTAAGGATAAAATGCAAAACTTTTCAGGGAGATTACATTCCCTCCTCATCACACACGCTTGGTCTCACAAGGCAGCCAACGCTTCTCTTTCCCCTAAATATACCATACTCTTTCCTGCCTCTGCGCTTGTCATAGCCTGTTACTGCTTCCTAGAGTACCTCAATTCTCCACCTGGCAAACTACTAGCCTTCTTGGTCACCACCCCCAATGCCTACTTCTGTGTTTCTCTGCTTTTTCAGGACCAAATCCATCATTGAGTTGCTACACCATACTGTAAATGCCTGGTTTTGCTTGTCTCTCCCCCCCCAGATAGGAGCTTTAAAAAGGCAGTCTTTCTTCTTCACCTTAGATCCCTCTTGCCCAGCACAAAGTTGAACAAAGTTTAGGAAAGGACTGGATGAAGAGAGCGGGGAAACTCGTCCGCCAAGCCTGAACAGTGAGAGCCAACCACGGTCGCCACGCCTTCCACTCAGGCAGGGTAGGCAGACGGGGACAAGGAGCCCTGACAAGGCAGGGCCCTGGACGCGAGATGAGCCTTGCTCCGCCATCTCATCTGTTTTTGGGCCAGCCTGTCTCCTGGGTCTCTTCCCCTTCCCGGCGCTGCATTCAGGCTGAACGTTGCCGCTGTCTCCTCTCCCCTAGCTCCGGCCAGCACCTCCTAGCGGACCAGTCCCGCCCTGGCTCACCCTTCCCGAAGAGTCCGCCGAGACCACTCATCGTGCCCTTGCCTCTCCCGCCTCCGCCCCTTGGCGTCCTGCACACTTCCGCCTTGTTCCCGAGCGGGTGAGGTCTCATCACGCAGGCACCAGCCTTAGCCAATCCTGTCTTGGGGCGCCGCCGCGACATCATCAGCAGGCGCAAACAAGACCACCGCCGTCACGTGACCCGAGCCACCAGCCCCAGATCGACGCGCTCCTCCTATTTATTTTTTCTAAAAAGGCCAAATTTAGCAGTGGGGGCAGGCGCTCCTCTTAAAGCGGCCTTTTCATTTTCTACTATGTGAAAAGGTCCCCCCACATCCACCCCAGAGTTATGTATTTGTACCCTGGAAGGAAATGTGCAGTGTCATGGCACTCCAATAAATGGGGCCAATGGGAAGGTTCTTCATGCCCTTTACAGAGCTCAAGAAAGTAGGGTGGGATGGTTTCGAGCACAAGGGGGTCACAGTCTTGGAGTTGCCACAAATTTATATGGCAGAACCTCATGCAGCCTAATGTCTCACACTAGGGTCTTCGCATTTCAGGAGAACTAAGCCAGTTCACAGGCTAGAAAAATGGAAACCACCCACATTGTGGGTAAGATGTCTTCTGTCACACACAGATACACTTTAATAAATTACAAATGCACCTGAAAATGCCTTCTTGATTTCTTTTCAGTTTTAGGCCTCAAATGAGGTTCATGTACCAGGCTGGACCTCAAGGCCCAGTTTGGGCCTTTGCAAATGTCTCCAACCCTTGAGTTAGGGTTTGAAGATTCATTCCATTCTGGACGTGAATGCAGGTAACACCTAGAAAGAAAAAAAAAATCACATTTCATCAGGCTTTCAGGGCTCTCCCTTATTACTCTCACCTTTTATGGGTGCCACCTATCATGCAGACTATCCACCCTGTGTATGTCTACCTAATCCCTCCTAGGAAGGAACCCTTTCTCCTCATGCCCCAAATGGCTCTCCTCGGCCCTCAGTACCCAGTTTGCTGACGTCTACAATATTCCGCCTCTCATCATCAAAGAAGATCATCTGGGAGAAAGGAACTCCAGTCTTCTGCCGCAGCCTGTGCAAGACAGGGCAGGGGTAGCCAAGCTGGCATCTTGGTTCCTCCAGCCTCTCTGGTACTCTCACCCTGCTCCTCCCTTATCTCCCCATACCTCTCAAAGTGTGTGACCTTACTGCCTGGATAGATTTCCCGATGAGCAAAGTATCTGACAAGGTCAAAGAGCTCCAGTAGCTGCTTGGCTCCTTCTATCTCACCTGTCCTGCAAAAAGGTGTAATAGACGGGATTAGGAGAGTGAACGGCCAGGCCTACAAGGAAAGTTAAGTATAACCAGGGGGAAATCAACTTGCTGTGTTTCCAGGATGGATAGGCATCTTTGCCCTTTTTTCAACTCCATAGCCTTCCTGACACAGGGGGTGCTGAGCCAATGTTTAATAATCAAATAGTACAGGAGAGGGTACAATGAAAAAATATGCAAATACTTGCAAATTTTCACCTCCTAAATTTTTGTAGCCCAGGGCATGCACGAGACCTCTCTTCATGTATGCATCCTTCAGCATCACACTGACAGCTTTTGTTAGTCGCTCTTCTTACCGTGAAGCGGCTGCACCGGGCACTCCAAGGCCCTGCAATCGTTCCAGAACCTGAGGCACCTCTGGGTACAGTCGGACGTCCTGGCCCCGCCTATCTCGCACAGTTCCATCACTGGAGAGGGCGAGAGCGCGCTCAGGTCCGGCTGGGCCCCGCCTCCCTATCCCTGCCTCACCTGGCCCCAGTCCTCCCTATCCCTGCCTCACCTGCTCTTGTGGAACGGAGGGTCTACGTGTGTGTCGACCCAGAAAGGCCAGAGCGTGTAATCTGCGACAGGAAGAAGGGGGAAGGTTCAGCCTCGGGGAACGCAGGGGACTCGAGAGCTGCAGCTGGGGTGTGGGAAAGGAGAGCGCCCTATGAAACTCTGCCCTCCCAGTCCCTCACCCAGATCAAAAACTGCAAGCTTCGGGAGCCACGCCATCACCAGCACCCGCAGGCTCCGCACACCAAGCTGGAGCTTTCTATAGGGCCTTAGAGAGCCCAGCAACTTCGGCGGCCAAGGCCACTCTGCCTAGCATAGAGAAACGGTGACTAGAGCGTCGCCACGCCGGGCTTGAGCTGTCAGCCTTGCGATCGCGCAAGAGCGCCTTCTGATGATGGGCGGGGGAGAGGACTGAAGCAAATGCTACCGCACGTACAACACGGGACTCAAGCCTCTCCAAGGCACTGCCCACAGGCACCCTCCCCTACTTCTCCACCCAGCCTTGCCAGGTTCTACTACACTAGAGGAGCCAGGGAAGGAAAGACTTTTCTTCTATCAATAGCACCTCTTATCTTCCCAATTGAGACCTAAGTGATCCATCACAGCTTGTCACTCAACCTTTCTCTATACCAGCTTCTTGATAGTGTGGAATCCAAAGCCCTCAGCAATATTCCAGCATAAAGAATGTAGTACCTGCTAAGCCCCTGAGGCCTTTCTCCAACCAGACCCAAATGTCCAATAGAGCCACAGGAGAGAATTCACTCTCCTGGTTTCTACCATCCATGTCAGTAGTATGCTGGTATTAGATGTGTTAACAGCCAGTTTGGGAGGAGAAACTGATTTATATGGTGTCTGACAATTTCTGTAAATATTCGTATCACGGCCAATTCCAAGCTACCAACATGAAATCACTTAACATGGAGTTGGGAAGAGATGTCAGTAATTGGCTCTTGTGAGCCAGTAAGAAATGGCTCCAGCACACCACTGAAAATAGGCTTTCCCAGAGTCTGACAATCCTTAGATGAGCACCATCACTTCCATTGTCCTACTCCTTCAGCCTGGTATAACTGGGTGAACATTGGGCCCATTTAGATTTGTCACATTTGTGCAATAAAATAAAGATTCTAGGAGGCCAGGAAATATTTTATTGACAACCAGGGACATAGCCATAAGAGAGGGAAACACACGGGACTGCAAACTAAAACCCAACAGACAGCAAGGGCCCTCTGGGCCAGGAATACTGCATCCTGGGGTCCTCACAGTCTCCCACCAGTAGACACACAAGACTAGGCATCCAGGGGAGGGGGCAGTGGCTCTGGTGTCCCAGAGAGTGATAGGATATATGATGCCTCATTATGAGAGACAGGGTAGGGAGGTAAAACAGAGGGAGGGTCTATCACTGCCTTAGACCACCTCCTCCTCTCAGAGCCAACACCAGGTGGAGGACTGAACCACCTAGGATCTTGTAATCAGCGGCTGTCTTCTCATCATTCCTGCAGGAAAAAGGAAGAAAAAAAAAAAAAGCTTTAGAAATGCCATATAGAACAGGGGTTCTTAATCTGAGTTTCATGGACCTCTCTGGGGACCTATGAACAAACTTGGATGAGAAAAAAAATTCCATCTTTATTTTTACTAAGCCCTAACTGAAATTTAGTATTTCTTTAAATTTTAAACACAGGCAAAAAACCACAGCAGTATTAGTAATATGGGTAACTTGTTAACAACAGAAACTAGATCATATTTGTATGACAACTGTTTGCAGGTATCTTTAAAATATTTCAAAATTATTGTAGTTGTTAGACCCACCATTAGATCTCATTTAATATATTAATAAAGAAGCACATATATTACTATATCCCAAATTTGTTTGAGTATTTTGATAATTGTATTCCAATATACTTAGTTTCCTTTGTAGTTCTATATATTTTATTTTATACCTGAAAAAACCTTATTCTGAGAAGGGGCCTGGAGGCTTCACTCAGATTGCCAAAGAGTGCAAAGCACCAAAAACAAGAGGCAGGTCTGGTTCACCTCCAGTACTTGTCCCCTCTCTTCATATAAGATGGTCATGCCCTCATTCTCACTCCAAACTCACATCTGTTTGCCACTGTAGATGAGCCGCTGTTGTTGTGGGGGGATTCCTTCTTTCTCCTCCACACGCTCCTTGATTCGCTCCACCTTTAGAGAGATAAGTAGTCAGGGGCTGCTCAGGGTTAGGACCATGGAAATGGAAAGAACAAGGGCTATGTAGATAGCAGGAGAGCAAAAAGACCAAGTTCATAAGCATACTCAAATGTAAATGGCAAGGAGAATTCTGGGCATGAAGAGGTGTTGGGCATACATCACCTTGTCTGTGGGTTCAATGTCAATCTCAATCTCCTTTCCAGTCAGCGTCTGAAACAGGCAGGGGTTTCATGAGTCCTACAGCCCAAAATACAATTTGTCTTCTAGGTAAAACATCCTGTCCTGGTCTCTGGAAATCTACTGCCTTCTGAGAGACGCACATTCTCCACAACACTCCTTTGGAGAATCAGAAGGCTTTGATCATACCTACATTCGTCGAACATTTTTAGGCTGTGGACAACTTTGGTAGGGCAAGATTCTTGGCATACCATCTGATGCTCTAAATTCCGTAAGTCATCTTCCTCTGCTTCTTCTCATCCCTCCCACCACATCAGTGAGAATATTGGCATTCTTTTGGGTGATACAGCAATGAGAGGTGTTCTAAGGAAAGTATTCCTTCCAGTCAGAAGGACCTTATTCTATTATAAACACCAATGCCAGTAATCAACATTCAGATAACTCAAAGAATTCTCAAGTACTCCAGAAAGTCACCTCTGACCAGTGTTTTAAGAAACACTAGAGGCCAGGCGCGGTGGTTCACGCCTGTAATCCTAACACTCTGGGAGATTGAGGCGGGAGGATCGCTCAAGGTCAGGAGTTAGAAATCAGCCTGAGCAAAAGCGAGACCCCTGTCCCTACTAAAAATAGAAACTAACTGGCCAACTAAAAAAAAAAAAAAAAATATATATATATATATATATATATATAAATTAGCTGGGCATGGTGGCGCATGCCTGTAGTCCTGGCTACTTGGGAGACTGAGGCAAAAGGATTGCTTGAGCCCAGGAGTGTGAGGTTGCTGTGAGCTAGGCTGACGCCACGGCACTCTAGCCCGGGGAACACAGTGAGACTCTGTCTCAAAAAAAAAAAAAAAAGAAAGAAAAGAAAAGAAACACTAGAATTCAACATTGTATCTCCCCTGTCTTCTCTAGACTTCTACCTAAATCCTAAATTGCAGCTCTCGTCTTCTTGACTTCTTCCGTAGGCTAAAGGCTGCTGATATCCAAACACAATAATTATACTGATCATATAGTCACAATGTACTCCACTCAATCTAATCTCCTCTCTGTCCTTGCTTCATCTGCACTAGTCTTCAGTGATCCAGACCACAAACACACTATGCTCAGTCTAATTCAGGGTTAGGGTGTTTTCCTTGTTTCTACTGCTTTCCATGCAATACCCTCCCCTACTCCTTGTCCAAACCTCCAGGACTCTTTTCTTTTTTTCCTTTCCTTCCCTTCCCTTCCCCTTCCCACTACCCTTCCCTCTACTTTCCTTTCTCTCTACTTCCTCCCTCCCTTCCTTCCTTCCTTTTCTCTTCCTCCCTCCCTCCCTCCCTTCTCTCTCTCTTTTTGACAGAGTCTACTCTGTCACCAGAAGTAGAATGCTGTGGTGTCATCATAGCTCACTGCAACCTCAAACTCCTGGGCTCAAGCAATCCTCCTGCCTCAGCCTTCCAAGCAGCTGGGACTATAGATGCATGCCACCAAGCCTGGCTAATTTTTTCTGTTTTTGGTAGAGATGCAGTCTTGCTCTTGCTGGTCTCAAACTGCTGACCTCAAATTCCTCCCAGCTCAGCCTCCCAGAGTGCTAGGATTATAGGCATGAACCACTGCACCCAGCCTTCAAAGCCCCTTTAATATACGATTTCCTCTTGTATGATGCCTAGACTTGTTTCCCAGTGTACTTTATTAATACTTCCGTTAACACTAATTATAGCTAGTTGTTTAAGTGTTAAACTCTCCAACTTACATTCCAACTTCCTTAAGGACACAGACTATTCAATTCATCTTCCTAATCAAAACACAAAGCACAGAGTTTGACACAGAAATAGAGAATAAATATTTGTAGAAGGGCTAAATGCATTGATGATCGTGTATAACCACAGGCAACATTTACTAAATACTTTCTAAGGATCAGAAACTATGCTGAGCAACTTACATACATTACCACATTTAATTCTCCCAAGTATTTAAGAAATATGTACTATTTCTATTTCCATTTTACAGATGAGGAAAATAGGACTTGGACAGGGTAAAAAGCATGCCTATACAATCAAAAGTACAGGGAGGATTTAAACACAGTTTCTCCAGCCCCAGAGCGCATGCTTTTTAGTTCTATACTCTGTACTGCCTGCCTGAGTTCTGACTAGTATAGGATACAGGGTCTTAGTATGTCACCCAGGCTGGAGTGCAGTGGTATGATCACAGATCACTGTAGCCTTGAACTCTTGGGCTCAAGGAATCTTCCCACCTTGGCTTCCTGAGTAGCTAGAACTACAGGTGTCTGCCACCATGCCCAGCTAGTTCAAAAAAAATTTTCTTAGAAATGGGGGTCTCACTATGTTGTCCAGGCTGGTCTCAAACTCCTGGCCCCAATACTCTCACGTCAGCCTCCCAAAGTGCTGGGAATGAGCCACTGCACCCAGCAATATATGCCCTTACGTGACAAAATTAAAAGTGTGCAATTCTGTGTTGACCACAAATGATTATACTCTGTTGATCTTAATACTTTAAATACAAAGACTTTTCAACCAGACAATTCTATTTTTTTTGAGACAGAGTCTCACTCTGTCGCCCACGCTAGAGTGTCATGGCGTAAGCCTAGCTCACAGCAACCTCAAACTCTTGGGCTCAAGCAATCCTTCTGTCTCAGCCTCCCAAGTAGCGGGGACTACAGGCATGCGCCACCATGCCCGGCTAATTTTTTCTATATATTTTTAGTTGGCCAATTAATTTCTTTCTATTTATAGTAGAGATGGGGTCTCGCTGTTGCTCAGGCTGGTTTCGAACTCCTGACCCTGAGTGATCCGCCCGCCTCGGCCTCCCAGAATGCTAGGATTACAAGCGTGAGCCACCGCGCCCAGCCCAAATTAATTGAATTTAAATAAAAGTTAACATTCAGTTCTTCGGTCATCTTAGCCACATTTCCATTTATGCATTTATTTATTAGAAAAAAATTTTAATGGCCACATTTTAAGTGCTTAATAGCCACATGTGGCTGGTGGCTATGGTATCAGACAGTGCAGATAGAGATGTAGCATTGCAGACATTTCTTTTGGACAATGTTCTTTTAGAATGCTAGTGGGCAAACGTATAATTGAAATATTAATCTTACTTAATGTTTAAATGTTTAAGGATATAAGTTCTTTTCTTTTTTAATTAAAATGTTGCTGAGGGTGTGATTATCCCAGGAACAGTGATGTGTCTGTGCTGATCCAGCCACATGCTGTCATCTGTCCCCCCAGAGTCCAGGGCATGGTGCTTCTCAGACAGATGGCCTTGGTGAGGGTTGCAGGGTGAAGAGGAGGGAAGGCAGCTGCCCATCCAGGGTTGGAGTTGTGACCTTGTCTGTTGTCAACTTTTGCCAATGCCACTAGCCCACCATAGGCAGCCACGTGCTGGAACTGGTGAGATTAGGACGTTATGGAGACTTTACATTCTTTTTCAAAATATTGTCTTCAGAGCACTTAAAAGGTTTATGTAGACAGAGGTGGGAAGTTCTAGATGGTAAGAAAGAGATATAGACACTAAACATACATAATACATATCCACCAACATGTCTATCTGGGTTTTATGGTCCTCAGTTTATTACGGGGTTTATTTCCACATCCGTGTGTACGAACATATCAGGGCCTTGTATTACTCTCCCTCTTGAGGACTGTGGAGGAAAAGTAAATAGAGAACTCAACATAGTGGCTTTGATGAACTCTATCTTTTTCGTTCTCAGCAATGACTTTTCTTACACTTCCTTTCTGCCTGCTTTTGTTCAGCTTTCTCATCTTTGAAACGTGGTCGGCTAACAGCCCACTGTGGTTCCTGGGAATTTTCCACGGCTCCCGGCCCCCCAGGCCCCACAGCGCTCCCTGCCCTCCCCTGTCGCTGCAAGGGCAGCCTGTATTTTCACAGGTGTGCAGAGCCTGGTGGCCCTGGCTGGGCTCTGAATAAAACCTGGACATTTTGACGCATGTGGATAAATTCTTCTTGGGTAGAGTTAAGGTCTATTGTCAATAAAGGAAAAGGGAGAAGTGGTAGAAGTGGCATTAAAAATGAATATATAGACAGGTTTTGATTAAAGAATTAACATCTGTGGCTCTTGATGGTTCTCTTAAATTGGTTTCTTTTGTGCTTTTTATTAATAAGAATTACTCCAACATATTACTATGAGTGAAATTTTTCTTTGCTTTTGTTATCTTAATAGTTACCAGATTTCTAACTTGGAAGGCAATTAAACAATGAGAAAGACTTAGAACCTATAAAAATCAAAGCAGCAACTTTCTTACTACGATAAAAAGAGTTTATAAACTTAAGTATTATGTAGTTGGCCTTCCATGACATCCACAATTGTCTTAATTTTTATGCTTACTTTTGATTTTCTTGAATCGACTAATTTCTTAATTAAAAAAATGCACTTCTTAGCCCATCACAGTCTAATTCCATTCTTTTAAAAAAAAAAACAATGCAGAGCAAAATGAAATTAGGTAAATAGTTTATTTCCTGGTCCCTGAGGCAGCTAATACAATGGCTTATCAAAATTATGGAAGGGAAGGACTGTATTCTTACAGCTTTTTCTCACTGGCTCATTAAATGGAGAATGATACTGTTCTAGGATACATAGGGAATTTATTCCCTTGATCAAGTCAGGGTGTTTTAACCCTCTTTTAAAGATTCTTGTGCATTAAATATATGGTGTTAATGAAAGCAGAGTGACTTGGACGAGTCTTTAAATACCCTACACTCCTTCCCACCTTGTTTGGCACAAATCGATCTTGGTTTCTGTGCTTCCATGAGCCTTGGGGATTTTGACTTGTTCTTCTGCTTGTCTAGGGGACACCTGTATTTGTGCACGCTGGCCCCTTTGCCAACATTGCTCATGGCAACTCTTCAGTGTTGGCTGATAAAATTGCCCTGAAACTGGTTGGTGAAGAAGGATTTGTGGGTAAGTCATTTCTTTTAAATTTAGTTGTTGCAGAATATTGAAGAAATTGAAAAAATGATGACTGGACTAAAGTGATATCCATACTGCCATGAAATGCATTCTTTTAGACCCCCCTTTGCTAGAGGGTCTCAGTATTGGAAAAGCCCTAAGGTCTGATCTATTCTACTAGTGAACTTACGTTGTGGTTCAACCGTAGATTCTGATGTCATGTACATATGGGTTTGAATATAAGCTCTGACTCTTTACAGCTGAATGACTTTGGACACATATTAATTACATATTAATTAAAAACTGGGCCTCAGTTTTCTCATGTGTAAAACTGTGATTATAATATTGTATCAAACCTTATAGGGTTATCATGAAAACTAAATGAGATTGTTTAGTCACTCAGCAAGTATTTATTGAGAACCTACCATATACAAGGCATGCTACTCAGATCTAGGGATACAGCAGTGAGTAAAACAGACGTAGCCCACCTGGGCAGTTACCTGTGCCTGTTGTCCCAGCTACTTTGAGGCTGAGGCAGGAGGATTGCTTGAGCCCAGAGTTCAAGTCCAGCCTGGGCAACATAGCAAGACCTCATCTCTATTTGAAGAAAATTTAAAAATAAAAAAGTAGACCTAGTCCCTGCCCTCATGGAGTATAGTATCTACTGGGATATATAGTTTAATAGGAGAAAGTATTCATTAAATGTTAGCCGTTACTACTGTTATTGTGTAGTACTAATAACTTGAAATGAAATCAGGTTTCTCCTTGTTTTTGTGAACTAATGGAGGTGAGATTCCCAACCAATAGACTGCGAAATTTTAACTGGTCAGACTTTACGCATTTTGCTGCTGTCGAGCTCTTTGTAGAACCCCCTCCTCTTTGGCTTTTGTTGTGTATTCCAACCAGAGGGAAGGGACAACTGACAGAGTCTGCTCAGTCCTTGCCAGCTCCAGCCTCACCCACAATATTAAGGCTTCCAGGCAACAAACAACAAAAAACCCAAAGCACAGGCATTCACAGAAGAGCACCTTAATTTGGCATAGGAAGGATTACGTTGGCAGATCTCACGTGCTAACAGATAAATCCCATTAACCACATGTATGGCTGTAATCAGGGACCGCAGTGTCTTCTTTCACACTTACCAGCAGCCTTAGATCAAACTCAGAAGTGAGTTATATTTTCTAGAAAAGAGTGTGCTGCAGAAGTGAACTTAGCCCCACGCTTTTATGCTCAGACATCACGAAGTTCATTCAGGGCTATTGAGACTCTTAAGAATTCCTTATAGACAGGTAGTCAGGATCAAATGTGGATTTATGTAGTTCATTCTCCAAAGGTCTGCATTCTCCAGCTCTCATGTATTTGCCGTTTCAGTACCAAATCCACTACGAGAGCGGCTAGACCTGCTGTCTAAGAATTTGCTCTATTGATCACTGCATAATTATAGAGCTAATGGACAAGGAGGCAGGGTCAGGGCAGGCCTGAAAAGTCGGGTGCTTAAGGTAAGTGGTGGTTCTGATATATCAGCTCTGCAAATAGAAGAGCTTCTAAAGGAAGGCACTCTGTTTTATGCTGACAGAGCTCTCTGCCTCTGTAGCTATCCTTACTTTGTCAAACACTATATTTATATGTGTTATCATGGCAAAATATTTTTAAAGGTATAAGCTGATGATGTATGCAAAATAAACTCGATCTTTATGTGACCTTGCCTAAGGCATTAGTCTCACTGGGTGTGTTCCTTGTGAACATTCTCATCTGGAAAATGACAAGTGGGACCACATGAAGAGCTGGATTTGGAAGGGTAGGCATGGATCTAGATTTAAAAGCTGTGGGATCAGAGCCCTAACTGGTAATGTGACCTGAAGCAAGTTTTTTAATTTCTCTAGGGCTCGATTTCCTCTTTTGATAAAAGGACAGTATTTTAATGAGTAGTATCAAGTGAGAACGTACTTGGTACAGCCTAGAGAGCCATGCACGTGTCAGCAATTGTGCTAATTATTCCTATGATTCTTTCGAGCCTAAGAGGCCATGAGTGGGGCGATTTCCATGACAATGAAATCTGTCTACTGCCCGATGGATTAGAGGTTCTGGCTCAGCTCCTTAAAAGTCATATAACCTTAGTCAGGTTAACCCTTCTCTGCCTTAGTTTCCTAATCTGAAAAATAGGTCTTTTGAAAGGACTTGCCTCATAGGTTTGAAATCAGGGTTAAACGAGATCATGGGCGTCAAGTCCTGGCACCCAAGACCTGGTGAGACTCGGTAACTCCACCGTTGATATATGGCTAATGAAGCTTAAATTTTCTCTATTTAATTCAGTTTAATTTTGGGGGTCATGATTTTATTTTTTAGTTGTTGTAAAATACACGTAAAATTTACCATCTTAACCATTTGTCAGCGCACAGTTCAGTACGCTCACATTGTCACGCAGCCAATCTCCAGGACTCTTTTCATCTTTCAAAAGCCCAAATCCTGTGCCCATTAAACTGTCCCCATTCCCCCTCTGGCAACCACCATTCTACTTTCTGTCTCTATGAATTTGACTCCTTTATGTGTACCCCACGCAAGTGGAATCACGTAGTATTTGTCCTTCTGTGACTGACTTAATTCAAATAGCGTCATGTCCTCAAGGGTCATCCGTGTTGTAGCGTGTGTCAGAATCTCCTTCCTTTTTAAGGCTGAATAACATTTCATTGTACGCATGTACCACGCTTTGTGTATCCATT
Organism: Lepilemur septentrionalis; assembly: GCA_963573855.1. Classification (NCBI taxonomy): domain Eukaryota; kingdom Metazoa; phylum Chordata; class Mammalia; order Primates; family Lepilemuridae; genus Lepilemur; species Lepilemur septentrionalis. The sequence continues at coordinate 19,694 of CAUYMX010027613.1, read as the reverse complement.
CATCCATCGGTGGATATTTGAGTTGCTTCTACCTTTTGTCTGTTGTGAATAATGTTGCTATGAACATAGGTGTACAAATATTTCCTTTTATGTTACTTTTGATGCATAAAAGCCATGGTCTATTGTGTACAAATATGTGACAGGCAATGACTGATATACGTAAATATGTACAGACCGTAGGACTCTGGCCCTGTAGCATTAAACTCTCACGAAGGTGCTGTATCGATGCTGTAGCTCCATTTGAATGTTGACAGCCAAGCCAGCGAACTGGACAGTGGGGACAGGGCACAGCCAGGAGACGACATTCCTCCTCCCCATCGCCTGCTGCAGCCTGTGCCCTGCGGGGCTGTTCATTCCCTGTCCCTGGGTGTAGTTTATGGTAGCTCCCTCCCTCTCTCAGCTATTATCTGCTCCCTCTAAAATATAAATTTTTTAATTCCTTGGGATACTTTCAGTCGCAAGAATAGCCCCCTTTTAATAAAAAATGTGTGTCTAGTCTTATATAAAAAACAAAAACTTCAGATTTCATTCAGCTTTGAGCTCCTCCCCTCCCCCATCTTGAGCCTCCTCTGGCCAGCAATGGGAAGGAGGCGGTGGCTTCTTCTCTGTCACCCTAGTCTTGCACTTAGGCTGGCCCTGGCTCCCCACCCAGGGTTGAAGCTTTAGTGAGTGACAGTGCTCTTGGAGCCTTTACAGCTGAAGTCCTCACATGCTTGGCAGAAGCGCCTGGGTGGTATCGCTGTTAGACAATCCTACCGCCGATTCCACACCTGGTCTCCAGGCACCACTGACCTTTGACCTCTGGCAGGGGACATGTATTGAGCCATTCCAGCTGGTCTTCTGAAGCCTTGCTCACTGGCTTGAGAAAAGAGGGAAGCAGCTCTGAACCCTTCCCACAGGGTGGTGGGAAGGGAGTTGGATTTGGCCCACCCATGACTTTCTTTGAAGACATCCTTCCCCGGGTTCTAACCTTTTGAAACCTCAAGGTGATCATTAGGCTAAGAGATACAAAATCTATTTTCAGACAGCTTCTTTGCAAATCCTGCTGGGTTGGCCGGCATCATCCTTTGCCATGTGAGCAATCGACACGGTTTTGTGGCCTGAAACAAAAGTGTGACAAAAATAGCTACATTTTAACATCCTTCTCCAGAAGTTAAATGCAGTAGGCATAAGGTTTATCTGAAGTCTGAGGAAGAATTTGTTCTTAAACAATTATTGTTTGTTGGAGACTGTCTATCACCTCATACTAGGGAAGGCCCTCTTAAGATATAAAAGCTCAAACCCAAGAGAGAAAAAGATTGATAATTTGGGCTGCTTTAAAAAGTAAACTGTGTCATATAAAAGATGCAAGGTTAAAAGACAAGTGACAGATTGGGAGAAAACATTTGCAAGAGTAATAGACACATCACTAGCATTCAGAATATATAAAACACGAAGGACTGCAGACTGATAAATCAGAGAAAAATGAGTCATCCAGTTGAAAAAGAGGCAAAGGATTTTTAAAAAGAATTCTCAGAAAAAGAGCAAAAAGAGGTTTCAGATGACCTGTCTACAGCAGATGGTCACATTTCATAAAGAATTTCCAGGTAAGACTGAAAATGAGCAAATGATCTGGCGATTTCACTTCTTTGTATACCCTGGAAGAGAAGGAGTTCAAAATAATTTACTTGTATTACTTTGGAATAATTTGCTTCACGACACACTGCGCTACTGCTCTGGGTCAGGGAGCTAGGAACCAAAGACAAGTAAGACACGTCTCTTACCCCCCGTCTACTGTGATGTGGGAGCCAAGAACCTCAGTGGCGAGTACACTGCACTTGAGAGATTAAGTATTACACTGATTAAGAACCTTGAGAAATGGTGGGCGTCACTTAGAATTTTCTCCGTATTACTGGTGTTGCTGTGGTACGTTTAGTCTAATATTTTGTTCTTACAAAAAGCAAACACCAGGAAGGGCTATTTTGTCTACTGTGAGTAATTTGTCCAAAGTAATGAAATCAATAGTCCATTTAGACTTAAAACACAGCGACGTTTAATTAATTGCATGAATTTGTCATACTAGAGCAAAACGCTTCATGAGAATTTTTGAAAAAGTGCTGTGGTCACCAGGATGGCTGTTTCTGCCATTACTCAACAGTCCTCATGGGAGTCCACCTAACTTCCATTTACAATAAAGGCAAACATTTATTTGGCATCAAGCCCTAACGATGTTATTTAAAAAGAAAAAGAAAAAATAAAAGAAAGGAAAAAACAATATTGAGTTCCTGTTTTTTTATTTTTATCTCATATATAAACTATGTGTAGGGATTTCAAAGTTACACATGAACTTTAGATTTTTAAAATTTGTTTTCTGTTCTCTTAGTTGGTTTTGATTCCAGTTTTCAGATAAAGACCTGGCCTTTGCTGGGGAGTGCAGTGAACACTTGTATATTCTTACAGGCAGGGGTCTGCATCAGAGGGTCACCGGCCACCAGGGGATCTATGGATAGACTCGGATCTACAAACCCCTCTAGTAATTAAATACAGACTTATACATATGGGTATACATGCTTTTTTAAAAAAAAAACTGGAGAGAGGCTTCACAATTCTCATTAAATTCTCAAAGGGGACCATGGCTCAAGAAAGATAGAACCGTGTGGGTGTCCGTCTCAGAGCCTCATGGCTATTGTTTAACCTTCGTCACTGCACCGTGGCCTCTGCTCAGGTGGAGCTCGAGGTTCCATCCAGGTCGCTGTGTGTAGAAATCACCCAGGTGCTTCCTGGGTACACGAGCAGAAACACACTCGCAGCAGAAGAGAAATACTAGACCGCTACCCGATTAAAACATGCAATGATCCTGGCCTCTGACATTTCAGGATTAGGATTTAGTGATCCAAAGGAATAGCCATCACCGTTCCAAGACAAACTGAGGAGGATTGGGAAACAAAGCCGGGCTAATATTTTCATTATAGACGCCCTCATCTTCTGAGCCATTCCTGAGCGCCAGACCTGCGCCGAGGCTGCCATATACATCCTCACGTAATACTCACGACTGTTTCGTGGTGTCAGTGTCATTATCCTCGTCCTGTGGACTATGTGGCAGGAGCTTAGCAAGATTCTCATACCTGTCCACAATCGCCCAGACAGTGAGTGACAGAAGATGTAACCTGAGGGCCCCTCTGGCCAAAGCCTGTGGATGGTCAGTCGGCTCTTCTGCCTTCGAGAATTTTCTCAACTCTCTTTACCTGGCTCCACCCACTCCCATTAAAAACAGTTTCAGGTGACCTGTCTGCAGCATATGGTCACATTTTACAAAGAGTGCCAATATAATTATATTGTGCCAGTATATCACAATATGTGCTGACAGTGATGGATTGCTTTTGTTTTGTTTTATTTTCCTTTTCTCCCTCCTACTTATGACATTTCTTTCTCCCTAGTAGATTGCTGATTAAAGGTGACTTCACTAGTCCCACTGTGTCTTCCTGCTGCTCCCCTCAGCCCTGTCCTTTGGGGACAGTTTTAAATCTTCCTTCTTGAGCTTCAGAGGTCTCTGCTGGTGGCTACGCCCAGCTACTGGCTTGTTCTCTGTTTCCACTTTTACTACTATGAAATTTTAAATATTCTTTCATTTTGGTAGAAGAAAACCAGGCCAAACTAAACATTCCTATGATTTCATCTACCCTTAAAAAAAAAAAATCTGACGTTGAGTGGTCCTCCGGCTTCTAAGCTTTAGCTCTCCCAGGCCGTACCCTGTGTACATTATTTAAAAACGCTGATCTCACCTAGGCCCTGCTTCTGTTATGATACTCCCAATTTTCCTCTTTAGTGATCGTATTCTTAATTCAATCAAGGACAAAAAGTGCTGCGTTATTAGAGACCCTGACGGAAGGTCACGTGCTAACTCAGGAAATCCCGGGCAGTATTTTTTAACCCCTGTATTCAGGAAAGCCTAACTCGAGGGGAGGTTGTTTTGTGTTGTTGCTGGAGTTCTGATTTCTTTTATGTTGCTGGGTGCTGACTCTCATTCCTCCCTCACTCTCTGGACCGGCCTTTGCCTGACCTCACCTTTCTCTTCCCGTGTTTTTATGTAAAGGAGCCTTCTTTTCTTTCAACAGCTCACGCTATCTGGGGAAATATGCAAATTAATAAACACCTGTGTTCCCATCACTCAGCTTCATTGAAACTTTCACTTATTGCTATACATGCTTTCGATTTTTAAAAAAGAAATCAGACTTTGGGGACAGTTGAAATTCCTGTGAATCCCTCCTTGATCTCGCTCTTTTTTCTGCTTCCCTAGAGGGAAGCATGCTCGGGATCAGGGTCACCATTCCTGGGGGTGTGTTTAGACTTTTACCACATATGTATGGTCCAGCAGGTTCCCAAATCGTCTCTGTTCACAGCACCCCTGAGGGACGGCTCTGCGGTGCTGTTCATGACAGCCCAGGCCGAAAGAAATCCGTAACACTTCCATTTATTAAGTAGTAAGGTCCAAACAGCTGAGTGGGTATTTATGCCCTAAAATCTAGTAGATTTCTGAGAACATAATATATAGGAATTCAAAGGGAAGAATAATGCTATTAATATTTTGTTCTTAAATATCTACCGTACATTATTAATGAGCTGCGTGTCCTTGTTGGGCACTGAACAACTTCTCAATCTTTGTAACTGGTCTGTACTCCCAACCTCATTTCCTGTGCCACGTCGGTTTTAACATGGAGTTTTCTTTTTACAGAGGCACCTGCCAAAAATTTTGCTTTGCAAATATATGATGTCATTGGAAGGAATGTAGAGCACTGTTGTTGAAATGACGAACGGCCTCAAACCAGTAGTATGGTTTGCAGTGTCCAGCGGATGTCAGGTGTTACGAGGTTTCCCTCAAAAATTTAAAACATCCCATGGCTCCCGGGAGTTTGCCGCCACGCTTCATGGCGACTAAGTGTGTATTTGGGAACCACAGATGTATAGCTTTTTTTTTTTTTGTATTTTTTGTGTGTTTTCAAATTTTCTATGTGAATACTGTCTGCATTGTTCTAGGGGTGAGAAAACTTTTCCTGTAAAGGGCAAAATGATAAATATTTTAGGCTTTGTGGGTGATAGAGGCTGTGTCTGAAATATTCAATTTAGAAAGCCATTGGCACAACAGAAATTCATAAACTAGCCAATGTTCATGAACGAGTGTGGCTGTGTTCTAACAGATCTTATTTATTGATCTTGACATTTGAATTTCATGTAATTGTCATGTGTGATGAAATACTATTCTGCTATCTATTCCAAATATTTTAAAATTTAAATTTTTAAAATTTAAAAATATTTTCAAATATTTTTTAAAAAAATGGCAGGCCATACAAAGCCAGGGGAATACTGGATTTGTCCTGCTGGCCATAATTTGCCAAGCCCTGCTCTATATAACTTGATCTTTTTGTTCAACATTACATTTTTGCATGTACTCATGAAGCTGTGATCAAAGAATCCTCAGGTCACCTGCAAGGTAGTCTTCCTTTGTATGAACATAGCATGGATTTTTATAATCTTCATTGATTATCTTCATTGGCATTTAGATTGTTTTGTTTAGTGATTGTTTCCAGTGTTCTGCTGTTATAAATCATACTGTAGGGAACATTCTTGTACATGTTCTGTGATTAAGTGCAAAAGGTTTTCTAGAGTCAATGCCTGGGAGTGAGATTTGGGGGATTAAAAGTATGCTTAATATCAATTCAATAGATAAAGCCAAATTCTTTTCCAAAATCATACCAAGTTATTTTACTACCAATTGTTTGTGAGATTTCTGATTTTTCCACATTCTGCCTAACATTTGTACTGTTAGATTTTTCAGCTTTTGATAGTCTGTCTGATAGTAGTAAAGTGGTATTTCCTTATAGTTGTGAGACTAAGCATGTTGATGGATGTTTCTGGGCATTTGTGAATTATCTATTTTCTGTTGTGTTATGTATCTATCTTTTTCTCAGTAATTTATAGAAGCGCTTTATATATTCTGAATATGAATACTTTGCCAATGTGTGCTATAAATTCTTCTCCCCTGTGTGGCTTATCTTTTAAATATGTTTATTGTACCTCTTCCTGTCCACCCTTTTTCCTTATAATTTCTGCTTTTTGGGATTATAAGGATAATCTTTTATATTGTCTTATAAAATGTTGTCTCCTATGTTGAGGCTTTTAGTCATCTTGGAATTTATGTTTGTATATGGTGTCCCCTTTCCTTAATTCATACAATCTGTAAGCTTTTCTTCCTCGGTGATGCCTGCAGAGATGGTTGTCAGCCCCAGCCCTGAGAAAAGGACCATGAAGCCTCCATAGATCCAGATCAGCCGGTTGCGCTATTCTTCTCTTCCGGGGTCCTGCACCCTCCAAGGCTGATGCAGGCGGTGGTCAGCTCTTCTTCTAGAAGGGGTTACAAGCATCATTTCTCCCTGACTCTTCCTTGATCTGTTGCTGCTGGGCTTTACTCGGGCGGTGGTACGTGGTCTTTTGGAGAAGTGAAAGTCTCTGTTCTAACCGCCTTATGTTGATTCTGGTAACTATTAGGGTTCAATTCCAAACATTTGTTGTAAAAGGTCCCTTGGAAGTTGGAAAAGCAAGGGTTTAATTTTATGGTCAAACGCTACATTTTCTATTTACTTTAATATTTTACAAGATTCTTTGAATTAAATTTCTTTACCTGGCTGGGCGCGGTGGCTCATGGCTGTAATCCTAGCGTGCATTTTGATGCCAATAGAATGTGGGGGTCATTTTCTGCTATAATACAGTGAAAATCGAGATAATGGAGATGATTTTCTTTGGAGCAGCCAAGAATATTAGGTTGCGGCTTCCAGTCGCCTGGGTTTGAGTTGCTCTTTGCCATGTGCTGTCTGTGACCGTCGCTGGGTCACTTAAACTCTCCAAATCTCTGTCTCTAGTGCATATATATCTCAAGGCTTATTCTAGACATGAAGTGTTGCTGGAAAAAGGAAAGACTCTGATACACACTGAACAGTCACTGGGTGCCTGCTACTGTTACCACTTTAAGACCCCAAGGAACTTTATTTGTAAGATAAACCTTCGCAAACATAACTCACTCTTTCAAGTGAAGAATATCTGTGTGAGTACACTTTTTAAAATCGTGTGTGTGTGTGTGTGTGTGTGTGTGTGTGTAAATGAAACCCATAGCGCAATTAGAGTTCTGACGATGGGAAACACTACTGCTGGTGTGTCCTTCTCATACGAAGGCGTCCGGGACCATTATCCAGAGAGGTTATCTGAGAAATCTAAGGGCCTCTGATTATTTAAAAAACCCTCCTTTGGGTTAGGACAATGCTTCCAGACAGCCTGGTTTAAAATGCTTCATAGTTACCTGGGTGGAAGCAGGAAGCCAGCAGACACTGTTACATAGCATCATTTCGGTGCTTTTCCCCCTCGCGCTAAGCGTTCCCCTGCTCTGGGGTGCAAAGGAGTGAAGAGACTTAAACATGAAAATTGCTGAGAAGCAAAGCAGAGAATCTTTGAGTGGCATTAAACATTCAAATTAAAAACATATGGTCTTAAATCTAACTGGCATATTTAACATCTCAAATAGACTCTTGGTGCCAAAAGGGACGATAATCAAAACTTCAGGGATTTCACTCCTTATTTGGGAAAGGCCATCACTGCCAGGGGGAGAGAAACCAGAGGCAAATGCTTTTGAAAAGTAGAGTAGCTATATGTGTTACTTTTAACCAACTGTGGGGAATCTGTAGGTCCATAGATGTAGCACCTGATTATTACTCTAAATGCATTTACTTTCAGGGAAGTGCTAGTCAATAATGCAGAACTTAATTGGGGAGCTTTTTATAAGTGTGTTTGCTTTACAATCAGTCGTCTTAAGTCAGAATATCATCTTAAGGACCCAAATGAAGGACTTTCACTTAAAAAACAAAAAGCTCTAAATTAACTTCAGCGTGTATAACCCTTAAATTCCAAATCCCAGGTGTTAAAACTGACCTGTGTGTGCGCTGCTGTAATAGGCTTACCGTGCCAAATCGTTATGCGGGAAACCAGACGATAACAAAGCCTTTGATTTTAGTCTTCTTCTTTTCTCACTACTGAAGTACAAAACAAAAAGTTTCAAATTTGCAAATATAATGTGGTGTTTTATTGTGTTAGAATCTTCTGTGACGTGCCTTTTTATTTTTCTGTCTTGCTTTTTTTTTTTTTTTTTACACCTATTTTTCTTTTTTAGAGATGGGATCTTCCTGTATTGCCCAGGCTGGGCTTGAACTCTGGGCTCAAGCAATCTCTCACCCCTCCTAAATAGCTGGGACTAAAAGTGCTTGCCACCATGGCCAGCCTGCCCTTTTCTCTCTCTCTCTCTTTTTTTTTTTAGACAGAGTCTCTTTCTGTTACCCTGGGCAGAGTGCAGTGGTGTCATTGTAGCTCACAGCAACCTCAAACTCCTGGGCTCAAACGATCCTCCTGCCTCAGCCTCCCAAGTAGCTGGGACTACAGGCATGTGCCACGATGCCCAGTAAATTTTTCTATTTTCAGTAGAGACTAATATTTCTATTTTTAGTTCGTCAGAACTCTAATTGCACTATGGGTTTCATTTATACATACACACACACACCAGATTTTAAAAAGTGTATTCACACTCTACCCGCATCCCATTACCAAGTGTCATTAGCTCAGGATGTATATGATCCAACCACTCCTGACCCATGACACTCCTGCCTGGTCCAGGTCACCTCTATCTCTGCCTGGGCTTTGTAACAGCGACCCCCGCCCTGCCCTGACCACTGACTGTTTCCATAAAGCCACCAGGGCAGTCCTTCCAAAGCCTAAGTCAGATCACATTCCACCTCTGCTCAAACTCTGCAGCATTTTCCATTGCACAGAACAAACCCGACCTACTCTTCCCCCTGTCTTCCTCTCTCTCTCATCTCCTGCTGTCCTGCCGTCCACTCATTCTGCTTAGGCCCTGGCTTGGCTCCACCGGGCCTTCTTCCCCGTCAGGGCCTTTGCACAGTCTCTGTGCATTTCTCAAAGCTCCATCTTACTACGTGGGTTGCTGCCAGTTTCATCCAGGTCCGTGCTTACGTATCAGAGACGCCTTCTGCGCACATTCTAGCGGACAGAGCTCGGCCACCCCCACCTCCCCAGCACCCTCGCCCGCTCCGCTGTTGCCTCTGCCAGACGTGTTTGTGTGTATGTTTGAGCCCTATCTGTCTCTCGGCTAGAATATAAATCCACTCTAGACTGGCACATTGTCCTTTGGTTCCCTGCTTTATCCCCAGCTTCTAGAACAGTGCTTGGCACTAGGTAGGCTCTGAGTAAATATCTGATGAAGGCCTCACCAGATCAAAGAACTTGCAGAGGTGGAGAGCAGCAAACAAGTTTTTTACTTCAGAAGTATCAGAATTATAAACTGGGCGCAGTGGCTCATGCCTGTGATCCTAGCACTCTGGGAGACCGAGGTGGGAGGATCGCTTGAGCTCAGGAGTTTGAGACCAGCCTGAACAAGAGTCAGACCTCGTCTCTGCCAAAAATAGAAAAATTAGCCGGGGTGGTGGTGCATGCCTGTAGTGCCAGCTACTCTGGAGGCTGAGACAGGAGGATTGTTTGAGCCCAGGAGTTAGAGGTTGCAGTGGGCTATAATGATGCTACTGTGCTCTACCCAGGGTGACAGAGTGAGACTCTGTCTCAGAAAAAAAAAAAAGGTATCAGAATTGTAAATATAAGTTCTAGGGCCAGCCACCAGCCAGATTCAAATCCTAGCTCTGTTTCTTGTCAGTTCTATATCTATGAGCAAGTTATGCAGCCCAGGTATTTATTCTCCAACTTAACAGGCCCAGTGCCCTCTGTGTACAACAAGCACTTAATTATTCTGATATGAAACCTACATGTAATATAACCTTCTATATATAACTTCCAAAAACAATATAATGTGTTAATTGTGATATAAAAGTATTTTGTGATAGTATGCTGCATATTTCAATCTGTATTAATTGGAAGACATTTCAACTACACTGGAAGATACTGGGAGTGGTTAGGTGCTTACACATATGCCGGACTCAGTGGAGAGCACAGCCACAAATGCAGAAGGATCATGTGTGCTGTTGGCAACTCAGATGTCACTGGTGCTTATTGGCAGTGATGATGCAATTTTCTGAAAAAGCAAACAATTCTTGGCAAAGTTCCAAAGAAAACAAAGTCTAATCTTCCTTCAGTGTTTACTCTTGTGTGCATTCCTTAAGAATTCAGTACATATTGATCTCTTGGAAAAAAGTTTGTGTTTTATGTAGACAGATTGAGGGGAAGGGTTCTAGGTTCCTATAATCATAAGCAGATTTCCCAACTAAGAGAACGTCTGGTGGGGTGTGAGGCAGGTCTTTGTGGGACTGTCTTCTGCATGACAAGAAGTCCAACATCCCTGGTGGCTCCCAATCCCTGACCACCAGACATGCCCCGAGGGGTGGTACCCCCTCCATAGGGGTCTGACCACCCTCCCAGACCCCAGTTCTCTCATCTGCAAAGCCATGAAAAGTGATAAGAGCTAACATACAAGGCTGTGTGAGGACGACAGATATGACTCCGATGAAGTATGCGGTGCAGCTCCAGCCATGCATAGATCTTTGCTAACAGTGACGACTTTGTTTCCTTCCTGCAGGACCTGCTACGTGCTGGGCACCCTGCTGGGTGCTTTATATGTGGTGACTCATTTAATTGTTACAACAACCCAATGAGGTAGTTACCGGAATTCGCCCCATAGTACAGATGAGAAAACCAAACATCAGAGCGAGTTAGTAGTTGGTTCAAAGGCAAACAGGCAGTGCAAAGGGAGCAGGGATTTGTTTGAACCGAAGCTCTCAGCCGCAGAGCCTTTGCTGTCACCACTGTGCTTTTGCTATTGATTCCGTAATATCGTCACATAACCCTGTGCATAGCACAAAACAGGTACTAAGTAAATGTTTGTTGAATGAAAAACTAACAATGCATCTCAGGTAACTAAATCACTTATCTACTGGTAAACTTGCCTGAATGGCCGCTCGGCTTTTTATGGTGAACACTGGCATAGTTGCCATGTGGTTTGTTGAAGCAGTAATTAAATAAATTAATTAAAAGTGATTACATTTAAAAAGTTTTGGGAGGAGTTTTGGAAGTTTAGGCATATCTAACCTGACCTTGACTGTTTCTTTATGTGCTATAAAATGCAAATTTATTTTCAATACGATAGCCCATCCCTGCTTATGCTTTATATATATTCTAAGTAACGCTCTTAGAATGTAGTTCTGCTTGCCATCATGTAATGTGGAGTTAAAATTAGATACTTGTCAAAACACTGTCATGCATAGATTAGTGCTATGGAAGTTACATAAAATGATTTTAAAATGTGACCCAGAGGTTAAACTTCAGTTTTAAAATTCACAAAATGTATAGGCTGTTTGAGGAATTTTTAAAAAATATCCATTGCATAATGGTTTTTAAAATTACATTGTATGAGTGTTACCGCTCTTTTAGAATGGGTCTAGCAGGTTTTCCAGTCCTTACTGGAAGAACCCCCTCCCATGCAAAAAAAAAAAAAAATTACATATGACTGCTGTCTTACCTGATCTTGGCTGAGAACATTCAGGCTGAGGATGCTGAAAAGGAGTCAGGCTACCCCTTCCCTATATAAGCTATAGTTTAGAAAATTGCAATTATATGAGGTTTTTTTTTAGTTTTTAGCAATGTTTGGTATAATCACAATATTGTGCTCTTCTTATACAAAGAAAACATAATAGAATTTTGAGCAAGGAATATTGGGAAAGTAGCCATTGCTAAAGGAATGTGTGATTTAATATATCTTTTTGGGCTCCTCCTTAGGCTTTTTGGGGTGGGGAGGGGGAGAAACAAATTATTAGGACTTTCTAAAAGTCTCAAGCCTCTTGCTAGCTGCAGCCACAAAAGTATTGTTTTAGCCATTAATGCTTTGATACAAATAATGTCAATAAAAATCTCCCTAAGGTTTAAAAGTGCTATGTAAATTACAAAGTGCTTGAGTATCCAGTTCAAAATAAAGCAGAGTAAAAAAATAACTTTAGGGATGAAAGAGATAAAGAAAGAAGAATTTAAATGAAATTGAAAAATAGAAACTAACAAATAGCATCCACATGAAGTAGCTTAACCCAAAAGCCACACCTAATATATAAGGAACACGGCAGGAATGCTTATCCTCACCATTACTTTTCATCATTATTCTGGAAGTCCTAGCCAATGGAATAAAATAAGAACAATAAAAAAAAAAAACATAAATATTGGAAAGGAAGAGATAAGTTTCTTATTATTTATATATAGAATGATTATATAACTAGAAAATTCAAAACAGTCAACTGAATATATATTTTGAGTAATAAAAGTTTTATTTGCTAGTCGGATGCAATGTAAATATGTAACAGTCAACAGTTGTCCTTTATATTAGCAATCCCCCAAAATATATCAATAAAATGCCTAGTAATAAATTTAAAAAGAAATTAGCAGATAGAAAGAAACTATGAAGTTTTATTGAAAAACAAATAAAATAAATGGTGAAACATATAACATGTTCTTGACTGGGAATAATCAGTATTAAACTATCACCGGACGCGGTAACTCACGCTTACAGTAACTCACGCTTGTAATCCCAGTACTCTGGGAGATCGAGGTGTGAGGATGGCTTGAGGCCAGGAGTTCAAGACCAGCCTGGGCAGCGTGGGGAGACTCTGTGTCTACAAAAAATAACAAATTAGCCAGGCCTGGTGGCATGCACCTGTAGTACCAGCTACTTGGGAGGCTGAGGTGGGAAGATCATTTCAGCCCAGGAGTTTGAGGTTGTATTGAGCTATGATCACACTGCTACCCACTAACCTGGGCCACAGAGCAAAACCCTATCTCAAAAAAAAACACAAAGCATTCCTTTGTCAAACTAATATAAATTACTACAGAATTACTGTACTATGTTGTGCCATGCTGTACTATACTGTCCTTACTATAAAAGCTGTGGAGGAAGTTAAATTAGTAAACGTTTGTCTGGATTCTACAAGAATAAATTGATGAGGCAGACAAGAAAAAATTTAAAAGAGCCATGATAGATGACTTGCCTAATTCTAGATACCAAAATGTGATAATACTGGCACAGTAAGAAGACGGATAGACAAAGAGAACTGACAGCAGAGGTACACACTAGAGTGTCCTTAAACAGACTTTTCCCATTATATGTAGAAATTAATAATTTGACAGGAGAAGGCATTTTAAATCAGTGGCAAATGGATGGATTACTGATTAAATGATATTGGGACATTTGACTAATGATTTTAAAACAGAAACCTTGTCTTGTATCACAATATACTCGGAATAAAAAAGATAGATTAACTTTTTAATGTGAAAATTAAAACAAAGCTTCAAGCGAACAGCAAAATAGAAGTATAGTACTGGTGTGACATCAAAGTTATTGGAAAGGACTGGTAAATATATATGTGAGATGGGAAGACAGTCACAATATATAAAGTAAAAAGTCACGTTGCAAAAATTGTAATTATGATACATTTCCAAATGTTAAAAAAGTCATGAAATACAAATCTATTTATGCAATGAAAGATAGAAGTAGGTCAAGTGATTTTTGAAAAAAAAAAGTGTCCTTTTTTTTTTTTTTTTGAGGCAGAGTCTTGCTCCATTGCCCCAGGTAGAATGCAGTAGTGTCGTCATAGCTCACGGCAACCTCTAACTGCTAGGCTGAAGCGATCCTCCTGCCTCAGCTTCCCAAGTAGCTGGGACTACAGGCCCACGCCACCACACCCAGCTAATTTTTCTACTTTTAGTAGAGACAGTTCTCGCCCTTGCTCAGGCTGGTCTCAAACTCCTGGCCTCAAGCAATCCTCCTACCTTGGCCTCCCAGAGTGCTAGGATTACCCACATGATCTACCACGCCTGGCCTTAAGGGATTACTTTTATTTACCTGTGGGGAACGGGGTCACAGTTTTCACTTTATATTTTGTGTATCATGGTATGCTCAGATTTTTACAGTTACTGTGTGTTAATTTTGTACTTTTTTTTTAAAGGAAAAATTGACTTGAAACATCGGAAGTAATTTGCCATGGGAAGTAAGAAGAAATGCACTCTTTGCAGAGTGCAAAGAGCAAGTTGATGAAAAGTGCTGGTAGATTCTGGGAATATTTTAGGGCCTAACATCTGGGGGAGATGAGTTTTAGCATTAGATGAGGTCATATTTTGGAGGGGAATAAATGCTAATCTGAAATGTTATGCTTTCAATGACCGGTGGAGAGAAATCCACAAGTTGTAAATAGTGGCTCCAGTGATACTGTCCCAAGAAGATGGCCATGAGGCAAGTCCTGAAGAAGGAGTAAGATACAACCCAGGAAAAAGGGCAGAGGAGAGAAAGATTCCTGCGTTCAAGGAATCATAAAGAGCTCAGCCAGACAGGGTGATCAGATAGACTGGAGTCATATATTCAGTGTCTTTAGAGGTCGTGGATTGTTTTAAATCTATGAGAACTTCCAAATGATTTTGCGGAGAGTTACTGTTGCCTGGACTGCGCTTTACCATGGTGTTTCTTTTCAACCCTCCATCAGACAAGTCGTTCACCTTCCTGAAGTAGAATAAATGAGGGGAAGGAGAAGACGAAGTGTTCTCTGTTAGGGCTTCCTCCCCCCACCCCATAAAGGACCCCCTTGATGGTCAGAGATGTGCACACTGTACCACCGGCAGTGCCGCTCTTGGGCATATCCATGCGGCTGGAACTCCACAATACAGAGTGCAAAAGCAGATTGTGGAAGTGTGTGTGCAGTTTATTACATTTTCAAAACACCCAACACAGTATATTCTGTTCATGAATGTGTATGCACGTGTAGAAAAGGCACGAAAACTTATTCTGCGTAAGCACCAAGTTCATTGCAGTTGTGACGGTGGGAAAGGGTGGGGTTGCTGGACCAGGAAGGGTGCCTAAGAGGTCAGCTCAGCTGTGCTGCTGCTTTAATTCTCTGCAAAAGGAAAGATCTAAGCAATGGTGGCAAAATGTTAATGTTTTTTTGTTGCGGGGAGAGGAGAAGGAAATACGGGACTATAATTTAGGAGAGAGGCTGCGTTTTGAGCCAAGATTGGCAGCTGTGATTAGTATGTGGTCAAGACTTCACCTTTTTCCGAACTAAATCTGGATGTTAACAGCCACGTAGAGTGGGCCAAGGGCTTTCTGTTACTCTCTTGCAGTGGTGGTGGTTTTTATATGTCGCCATCCACACTCTTGCATTTCCTTTCGGATGCCTGGTAGAGATGTGGGCAGTGGGTGACCAGGGTACATCAGGCTGGTTTGAGTCGGGGGGAGACTCTCTCTGCAAATGGAACTTGGAGTTGTGAGCAATGCCACGAGATTTCTCAGTGATTTCCCGTGTAGCCTCCTTTCCAAGGGCGGTAGGGACGGCTTATTCTTTCATCGAAAACTCCTTATTCAGCACTGAGATGTTTGGTTATGTTTTAACGAGTTTTTAAACTTTTTCGTGTGTTCAAGTGTTTATGCACACAAACATTCTGAATTTCAAACACCAGCAATCTGAGTGACTTCTTTTGGTTTCCCCCCATATTGTTTAGTCCTTTTTTCCTTGTTTGTCTTATAAAATTGCATAAATGTTTTGGTTGACTGTAGATTGTTTTCACTTTTTTAGGGGCAGGCAACAATTTCATGACATAACTTCTAAAAATATTTAAAACAACTATAAAAATCAGTCTTCTTCCAAAAAAACACTTCTTTGTTTAGCATATACAGAAAGGAGATACAATTTAGAGTTAAAACAGTTTTTAAAGACAGATGAACACAAATCCTGCTCATATATATCTTGTGCTGCTCCAAACTGACGTGGGTTCTGGCTCCTGCTGTCTTAATTTAATTCAGTGTCCAGAGCTAGTGACCCTCCCTTTCCCAGTTACCGTCAGTGCCATAGCTTCGGAGTGTCAAGTGAAGAGTGACGGCCACATCTCAGCCTCCGAAAGCTCAGCTCTTTCATAAGCAAAACTTTGAGCAAATCTCCCATCTCTTCTAAATTAGAAACGTAACCTTGACTTGAGGCCGCTGAGTTAATGTTGTATGGAGGAAGAAAACACTGCACAGTGCTCTAGTAATGTGCAAACTGAAGTGATAGAAATGAAAAACGCTATTATTTTATTCTTCTAAATAGGCTCTATTTTCACAATAGTCAAGTAGGATTATCTTCACCCACAAATAACAGCAACAGTGAGAAAAATGACCAAGCTATAATAGAGGTTTTCTTCTCTCATATAAGAGAAGTTCAGGGTAGGGACTCTGGGCTCATGTAGTAGCTCCTCGATGCACAATGGTTTCCAGAGTGTGGTGTCCATCACGTTGAAGATAAGGGGAGTGGGTAGAGAATGCTGTCCTTGTGGGGGACAGCCCCAAACTGCTCCTCAGGACCCTGTCTCAGAAATTTGCAAGCTAGTTAGGCATAATGAAACCTTGTTTCTAATGCATATCTTTTTCCAAAGTAATAAATATAAAAATTAAATATTTCTATGCATTTACTATTTTCCTATATAATACAATTAATCATATTTTTATCAGCTATTAATACTTCACTCGAGTCAGGCTCACTTCTGTATGAAGATAGAAGGTCAGTTTGGGGAGGTGGGGGAGGGGGCAGATGGAGGGTTTGTTCTGTTTTTATACTAATGAGAAACATAACAAACTTCAGTCTTTACAGATGGGTAGAAGGGGAGGATGACATGAGAATTATTCCTGATTCTTTGTTATTTTTTCTCTATATGTTTACCTGGATATCTCAAGGACATCATTCCTCTGTCCAAAGAGTGAAGAGATAACCTGAAACATATTTTTCTAAACACAAGTTATTTTGGTAATAACTCAAAGAATAAATATGCTTGTCCCTCCTTTTCAAGACTATTATCTGAGTTTAAATTTATCTTTAAATTTATTAAAAACTCAAACTTGCCTTTTCAGTGTGTCCTTACTAGTTCTGTAAAGCCAAATCCCTGTACGATCCCCCATACCGCCGTGCGGGCAGTGGGGTTGTCTCATGCTAGTGGCTGCATCAGGCATACTGGAAGGACGTGGGAAAAGCAAGACAGTGCAGATTGTTCTTGTCTCCACACTCAACTATGGCCCGCCTACACCAATGGGGTAGGACATAGCAGCTGTTACGGGCTATATTTGGAGAACTTGAGTGTCAGCTTATTCACGTCATCTTCTTGTCACCATTCTTAATGTCCGCAGCAGCAGCAGCAGAGAAGCCGCCTGTCTTGCCTTCACTGTTAATTCCCTCCTTGGGTGATGACTTCTACACAGATCCACTCCATTGTTTCCCCATCTCTTATGTTGGCAGCATCTTCTCAAACTCCGTGGCTCAGCCGTGGCTAGGCTAAGTTAAGCCTCCCTCTGCACAAGAATCCCCAGTCCCAAGGCCAACAGATTCACCAGCTGAGTTGGAGAACCTAAGCTGGGGAATTTGGGTCTCCCAGTCCAAGGCAGATGTTTACCTTTTGCACCTGGAAGTAGGTGCAAAGAAGCAGTTTCCTCTGATTGCAGAGTCCAGGCAGGCAGTCAGGATCTGAGGCCAGCCCAGGGCTGGTCACCCCATCATCTTCAGAAGATCCTGAACGATGTCCTTCTTTCATCCCCTCCATCCCTGAGTTAGCCTGGTCTCTAGGCACGTGGAGAAAGCTGAGAAAACAGCCACCTCGGCTCCCAGGGGCATGTCGACGGTAGAACACTATATCCCAGACTCCCTCCCTGAGGAGCTGAAGTTGGTCTGAAGGGACTCTTTAGCCTTCCACCATGTCACTGGACTCTTACCCACTGTCACTGGTCTGACCCAGGCATTCTCCTGGGCCCTGGTCCTAGCTCTGTCCGAGCCTCTCTGCTTTGCGCCCTGGGCAGCCCCGAGGGCTCACTTCCTTCATCCTGACTGAGGGCCAGGGCCTGTGTCTCCTCCAGGGCAGAGGGGGCCACACCTCAGTGACCAAAAAGATGCGTGTGTGACCTGTAGAACGATGTATCCTGAACAAGGGTGTTTGCAGCTATAAAGGAAAACTTGCCAATAGTCTGCAAAATGAAAGAAATGGCCAAATTGAGCAGAACTCAACAGGATTCTCTTCACTGCGTCTCTTTTTTATGTTACATTTTTCCTGTCCAGCTCCAGGTCAGTGGAAATGAGTCACAGCATCAGAGAGAGTAACACTGTAGATATTTTTCCTCATCTTTGGGTTCTGATTGTGTTTTGTGACCCTAAATATAAACACATTCACTGATAACACTGGGACCGTTGCTCTGCGGGAGCTGCCTGTGCTGTTCGTGCCAATACTGAGCAGATTATTCAAGCCAGGCCTGAGTAATCAGTAAATTGATCTGCTTGTTCTCTTCTGGGTCTTTGCAGGAAGAATAAAAGTAAAAATAAAAATAAATTGATCCTCTCGTGAAACACTGGTAGGTCTAGACATGACCACGGAACTGGCAGGTCCGTCTCTTAGCTAAGGCATCACCTGAGGCAGATTCTATACCACTGGCTCTTGGATGTTTTAAATGCCATGCAGAGCAGGAATTACATTTTATTT
This sequence comes from Lepilemur septentrionalis, assembly GCA_963573855.1. NCBI lineage: Eukaryota > Metazoa > Chordata > Mammalia > Primates > Lepilemuridae > Lepilemur > Lepilemur septentrionalis. Next base: position 1,139 of record CAUYMX010027613.1, on the reverse strand, counting down.
CACACCACGTGTGTGCAAAAGTGGAATCAAATCTTATAAAATGATACTGCTTTTGTTTATTTTGTATGATGTCTCCTCATTTTTACCCTATATTTTTCTTTTTTAATGCTGGTTGCAACTCAGTAAATTGATGTAATGACAAGCTAGTGGGTCTTTACCATTGGTTCTAACCCTAACTCTACCATTGGTTTCATGCTTTGCCTGTTTGTGTTGAGTTAATACATTGATGGTCTTATAACTTTCAAGTTTGAAATATTTTCCTTCTGTCTGTCTTAATTTCTTCTGTAATCTATGTTGTCATACCAGGAATACTGGTACATTGCCTTTGTTTTCAGATTCAATAGTCATAGTTTCTCTTGCTGAGCTACATTAATAGTCCCAGAAAAAGTTATTGCAAGGTTTTTGATACTGTTCTTTCCTGAGAAGTTTTAAAATAAAACGTATTTACCTCTTCATGTTTGTATAGGTTGAGCATCCTAATCCAAAAATCTGAAATTGGAAATGCTCCAAAATCCAACCCTTTTCGAGTACCGACATGATGCCCCAAGAGGAAAATTCCGTACCTAACTCATGTGATGGGTCACAGTCAAAATGCAGTAAAACTCTATGCACAAAAGTATTTAAAATATTATATAAAATTACTTTAGGCTTTGTATATAAGCTGCATATGAAATATGAATGAATTTCATGTTTAGACTTGGGTCCCATCCCCAAGATATCTTATTATATATATGCAAATATTCCAAAATCCAAAAAAGAAAAAAAAATCCAAAGCATGTCTTTCTGATCATGAACATTTTGGATGAGGGATACTCAACCTGTACTTTTTTCCTCCTTGGGTTTGTTTTCATAAACCACTCAATAAAAAATGTTCCAGTTCATCTTTCCATTATTTTAGGATAAGTCATGTTAGTAGCCAAGCCTGTCAGGATTCATTACTGTTTCAAGTTAACTTCCCGGTGTCCAGTTCTCAGGAGGTGCAAGAGAACAGCTCTGCCTCCATGCAGTCGTCTGAAATCCCAGGTCGCTAGTCAGGACCAGGGAACACCACTGCTTACAGATCATAGTCATGACATTGTACAAAATGTTCATGCTCCCTATAAGAACATGGAATTATTTGGGGTTTTTTGTTTTGTTTT
>CAUYMX010027610.1:0-22224 GCA_963573855.1 Lepilemur septentrionalis | reverse complement strand
GTTCAACCCCTAATCCGCCTATGAAATGGATGGCCCTATAGTAATAGCTCTACAGAATAGTCCTCCAACATGAGAAATGATGTTTCTTCTTTTATTCTGGCTTTATAAGACTGTATTTGGCCTCAAATATTCTTTCATGCCCAGATGTCTCACCACCATAACCAATGTGATCAATTTCATACAGTCAATGGTAAGGGGTTCGATGAGGGGACAGATTACTATGGATCGGATATTTACTGAGGGAAGTTTCCCAGAAAATTTAGGACTTGTGTTCATTGAGCAGAAGAGGTGAAAAATGGGGTTGACAGAAAGGAAGCACAGTGGCCATCTGTGTCTTTTTTCCCTTTCCCATCTTCACGACACTTTACGGTAACTACACGACAATGTTCACTGAGAACTTTTTACTCACAGGGTGGCCCACAGACCAGCTTTCGCACCTGGGAGCCTGGCAGGAATGCACCATCTCAGGCCCTGCCCCCAGGGGCCTATTGAATCAGAATCCACATTTTCAAAGATCCCTAGGTGACTTGTGTGTACATCACAGTGTAGAAGCACCGCCTTAAGAGACCCACCCATCTTCCACTCACGTCTGTGAGGTCCCACTGGGGCCGACCCTCAGGCACAATCAGTCCATCACAGAGACTGGTTCAAGGACAGGCACAAGACTCAGGCCTAACCTGAGTGACGGTCAGACGGAGACTTTTGCTAGCGCAGGACAGAGATAGGAAGCTTTTCTTTTGAGATTGCTAAACTGCTAAAACAAAAACCATCGGCCAGGTGCAGTGGCTCACATCTGTAATCCTAGCACTCAGGGAGGCTGAGGCGGGAGGATCGCTTAAGGTCAGGAGTTCGAGATCAGCCTGAGCAAGAGCAAGACCCCATCTCTACTGAAAATGGAAAGAAATTAGCTGGACAACTAAAAACATTTATAGAAAAAATTAGCCAGGCATGGTGGCACATGCCTGTAGTCCCAGCTACTCAAGAGGCTGAGGCAGGAGGATCGCTTGAGGCCAGGAGTTTGAGGTTGCTGTGAGCTAAGCTGACGCCATGGCACTCTAGCCCGGGCAACAGAGTGAGACTCTGTCTCAAAAAAAAAAAAAAAAAAAACTAAAACCATGAATCGTAGTCATGGAGAAATAGAGTTTGGACGTTGGTATTGAAACACCACCCTTGCCCCAAGCTTGTAAATAAATCTCAGAAAGATTGACATAGGAGTCAGGATGGTGGAGATAAACAATATCAGAAAGATCTTTATTATTGGAGGATGAAGCTTGACTCAAAGTCACAATCGTACTCCCTAACTTCACCCCGCAAAACTGCAGGCATCTGCTCTGTAGGGGCAGATCTTGCCCTAAAAAGCTCACTGAATGAAAAACCAATACCATGAGTATCCTGAGGACAGGTCATTCCAAAAAGAGAAGGCCACCAAGTTGCTTGCACATGCCTAGTTCCTTCTTCCAAATATCATCGAATGTGGCTCCTCCTCCCCTGCAAAGAATGAGAGGGAGGGATAAAAGTTCCCCACCTCTACGGAAGGGAAGAGTGGAGAAGAACATGTGCCCCCACCTACAGCTAGCCTTGCCGCCACGTAGGAGAGCCAGCTTGTCAAGGCCACCCAGAGCCAAGACGTGGAGAGGGAGCCCTCGATACCACCATCACTTGAGTGACTGCGTTCAGATGAGCCGGAAGTTACGTGAGCCCTAGGTTCGCCTTTATGAAAGTTTGCCTTGAGTTTCTGTCACTTACCATCAAGCGTCCTAATGTCAGCAAGGCATAGGGGGTGTTCCGGTGGCACCAAAGTAAGTGTCATGTAAGGGAATTTTGAGGATCACGCAGAAGAGAGCTTTTTGCTTTCTTTGGGACTATGTGTTCTTCCAACAAGAGAGTTTTGTTGGTTTATTCTGTTTTGTTTTTTTACCAGAGTGGCAGGTTTCGCCCTGAAGTTAGCAAGTTACGAAAACTCAAGAGTGAACTGATGAAGATATTGTAACAACCAAGTCATCAGTATATTGACAGTGTCTGAGGCAGAGAGGAAAAGCTTTCGTGGCCCGACATTTTCACGGGTCCCCTCAGATGCGTGTGGAGATGTGTCATGTGGTAAAATCATGGTTGCTGAGTGAGAGGCAGTTGTTAGAAGGTTCCATGGTTAAGCTCCATGGGGCTACCCACTCCCAAAAGTGGTGACCTTCCCACCCCCAAAAGTGGTGACCCCAATGTTCCTTCATCCACCCCAGCTCCAACCCCAGGCTTGGCAGTGATTTTGACCATGGTTTCTCACCTTTCCAGATGGAATGGCTGGAAGCCTTCACCCTTCTGGAAAAAACCACTCTGCCCCTCATTCTCACACATGAGTTTCTAAAAGGTCTTGCTTCTTGTAAAAATAGGGAAACATGTCACTAAAATGTCACTTCTAATTTCTCCTTTTTCACATACGCTTCCCACGGGGGGGAAAAAAGAAATCCCAGATTTGGACGGGTGAGCTCATCGCATGCAAACGTGCACCAGCTTGGGCGGTGGGCTCTGCAGGGACCAAGGGGCACGAGGGAGAACTGCTCCCAGCAGCTGAGGCCGAGCCCAGAGGCGGCACCAGAGAAGGAAGGCCTAGGAGGGGAAGCCAGCAGGCAGGTGGCAGGAGAAGGGAAGGGTGGAGGGACAGGCACCAAATCCAGAGGAAACCTAGACCTGGCACCTTTGGGAAACTGGAATAAGGAGAGGACAAAGGGGCAGGGGTGGGGGGTGGACACATAAGAAATGAGGCTGGAAAGGAAAGCAGGCAATCAGGAAGGGAGCTCTGGGCCAGAGAGCAGGCTCAGGGTCCAGCCTCAGTGGGGCCCAGGTGGACAGTGGGGCCCAGGTCCACAGTGCAGGGGATGGGAATTTACTGACCGTGGCAGCCAGTCTTGCCATCGATGGCTCTGCCTCCCATGGGCCTTGAGATGAGGAAGGAGGAGGAGAGGCAGAGCGATTCCCCCAGGCAATCATGAATGCAGGGAAGGGGAGAGGGAAGAAGACACGCCACCTACCATGGAGAAGAAGGTGGAGTCCCGTGACCCTTCAGGCGAGAGTGGCTCTTCCCAGACACACTGGCCAGTGGCTCTGAGTCCGTTGGCCTCAAAAGAACAAAGGTTCAACACCCCTTTTGCTATTCTGGAAGAACGTAGTATATATCCAACTGCACATAAATCGCTCAACTCAATATATTGCCCTTACCATAAATATAAAGGAGAAATAGAAAATACTTTAATGAACTATGTATTTTGATATATAAATGCTCTAGCGTTATTATAGTAGACCAGGAATCCACAAAGTTTTCCTGTAAAGAACCAGAAGGTAAATACTTTAGGCTTCATGGATCACATAAGGTCTCTGTTGCATATTTTTTTTATAACCCTTTAAACACGTAAGGCCCACTCTTAGCTTGTGGGCTGTACAAAAATAGGTCACAGGATGAATTTGGGCCACAGGCCCTAGTTTGCTGATGTCTGTGCTAGGCTAGACCATAGAACAAGATGTCAGTGCTGGAGCCTACTTATAATGAGTGGGTTTGCACTTGCCATGTTGAAATAAACAGAAAATAAGTATACTTATGTATATTAGTGCATCGAGCTACCCGGAATGCCACCGGGTGTTTGAGCAGGGTGCCACGCCACTAGCAGTGTTGCTTTCAGTAACAAGATTTCAAAACTAGTGAAGCGTCCTTAAGTAAGTTCCAGAGGAAACTGTAATTTTACTGCACCTGCATTCCTGGATGTTTTGATATATTAAAAGCATATGAAAAGTGTATCGTGCTTATGCAAAAAGTGGCATTAAGTTCCTGGCTTCTGTTTTCACCTACAAGAATGTCACGTGGGACATGAGGTGGGGATGCAGGAAAAGTCTCTAACAGGCGGGACTGTCAGGTGTGCCGTGGAAGTCCAGCATTCGTTGTCCCTGCTCCCCGAGGGCCAGCGTTGCCCCCACCAGATGTATTTTGACAACCAAATACATCCCCAGAAATTAACAAAAAGGTGCTCCCTACCAGCAGAGGTGGGTCCAGAGGTAAAGCCAAAAGTCATACAATTTTGCATAAATATGATTTTTAAATTTCTACGGTTCCTCCCAAAACCTTAGGAGGGGACCTGTAGGGGAAAGGCAGTAAGGCTTCAGGGTCATTGGCTTCTCAGTCCATCTGCCTCTGTCTTGCAGGTGAGAGCATCTAGAACAAGAACATCTACCCTGGACTAGAATTAGATGAGGCCAGAGACTGACCCAGGACCTAGAGTCACACCAGCCCAGAGCAGGGGCCCAGTAACACTTGCTGAGTAAACAAAAATATCCGTGCAAGCCAACTGTGGGCCCGCAATCAAGATTGACTACGTGATTTGGGGGGCCCAGTTCAAGATGAAAATGTAAGACTCCTTATTCAAAAATTCAGAATTTTAAGATGACAACAGCAGAGCATTAAACAAAGCACAAGGTACCCCTGAGCACCGGCCCTAGGTAACCACGTGAGACGCATGCCCAGGAAGCCAGCTCCACCACAAATCAAGCCAAATAACAATCTTAACAAATGCATGTTATCATCCAGTATTTTCATCTCTGTTGTTTTGTTTGGTTTCACAACGCTGGCCTTATCCTGACTTCCAAGACGAGAAAAGTGATGTTTGTAGCGTACATCTGGAGACGTCTAGGACAGAGGGGAGGAGGAATTAGAACCAGCGCCCCTGACTTGTTCCCTGGCCCCAGCTGCCATGTTGCAGCTGTGAAGTCTTCTTGTCCCTGGCCTGCCTGCCGGCCCCAGCATGATGGGTAAGGATTCAAATGAAGCAGATAGTCCGGGGCATCCATCCCCAATAGAGAGATTGTTAGCTGAAAATAAACACAGATATTTACACACCTTGGTGCTGACTTTGCTGAATCCCTTTTCATTGGAATTCCAGGGCTTAATTTCAGGAAACCTCCAGCCATAAAATGGTACCAGTGATTTGCAATGAGTTTTAAAACTATGACCCAGCTGAAAAGGAAGACTTAGCTAATTTTTGCCCAAAGCACTTTGGATATTATTGGCAAAATATCAGAACTAAAGCCAAGACAATGGCTGACCTGTACCATAGTTGAGCCACACGTGATTACATTACTCCTAAAAAGACTTTGCGAGACCCCATTCCTATCGTTGCATTTAAAGACAGAGCATGTCCACTTTCAAAGTGTGCTACGAAGTAGGCAGGACAAATAGGTGGAGGAAAAGCCCTTGTGATCTGCCCTCTTGAAATGCAAAAATGCTGAAAATGTCTTGTTAGGATTCTTGGAGCTTTCTAGAAACTGCATTTTTGGACATTGGCCAATTTGATGTAGGGAAACTGGACACTTCTCTATTCCTGATTATCTAAATCCATTTGCTAAAGCTTTCCTAAATATGTTACAATCTACACATATTGGTGAATTGCAGCATTTGCCAAAAAAAAAAAAAAGGCTAACAGAAATCTACAAGTAACACATGCTCTAACAGCAGGTTCCCACCCCCAAAGCATCCAAGTCTTATTTAAAGTTCCTGTACCTTAAACTACACAGAGACCTAAAAAGAAAACAAGGTCTGGGTGTGGTGGCTCATGCCTGCAATGCTAGCACTTTGAGAGGCCAAGGTGGGAGGATTGCTTGAGCCCAGAAGTTCGAGAGCAGCCTGAGAGACATAGTGAATCACCATTTCTACAATAAACAGAAAAATTAGCCGGGCGTGGTGGCACATGCCTGTAGTCACAGCTACTCGGGAGGCTGAGGCAGGAGGATCACTTGAGCCCAGGAGTTTGAGGTTGCAGTGAGCTAGGCTGATGTCACGGCACTTTAGCCTAGGCGACAGTGTGAGACCTTGCCTCAAAAAGAAAAAAAGAAGGAATAAATCAGTCTATTCCAAGATGAGAACAAGAGCATAAAGCAAACAAAGCAAAAACCGTAAGTGAGGGAAGGCAGGCTCAAGCAAACAGGGAGGGACGAGAACCGTTAGCCAGTTGTCAGCAAAAGCGCAGCATGAATTACAGCCTATGGAACAAAGAGAATAAGATTGAAGCACTAGAGATATTTCATCATAATCTACATAGACCACTGAGTTTATTTGGTAGTTAAGGAGGTAATGGCTTTCTTTCAAACTCATTTTAAAAGTTCTTTTTTTTTTTAATGGTGGCAATAAATGTTTTTTAGTGCTGAGACTATATTCACTAGAGTGGCCACACGGCCACATCCAGCCCTTGCTAAGGATGCTTAATGAGGTGATGCTGGTTTAGCTAAAATATTCTGTGCTGTTTCAACAATTTCATAGTTAAGAGAACTAACTATCCAGGTAGGAAGAGGAGGAAGGAGGTATTTTACCTTGCACGGGAGGTACCCCAGGGTTTTTCTGAAGTATGATGCCAACTCTTTCTTCCCCATGAGGTGCTAAGTGGCATGGAACTTTGACTGGGGCATAAAAACAAATTAACAGAAGTAATGTATGAAATAAGCTCTTGCCAGCATCCAATTATAGCATCAAGTTATGTTAAAAAGTCGATTGATGTATTTTAACATCAAATAGTGTGGAGTTTAGGGGCTATCTGTGCTACGGAGTCTCATGCATCCATCAACCCTAAAATTTAAGACCAACCACTAAGATAAAAAGGCATCTGTTTGCTGTCTCTCCAGTTTGAGAGGACCAGGTTGCCTCTCAGCGGCTGCAAAGACAGTTCCTGTTCTCTCTTACTCCTAACCAATCATCTTACGAAGAAATTCCATTTTTACAAGTTCTTTCTCATTGAATGCCTCTACCATACCATCAAGTCAAGCAGTATTTTCAAATTCATTTTAATCGTATGTGAAACATCTCATGTTTTTGAGTTGCCATAGTTCCTATGAACATACAGAAATTTGAGTTTTTGAAGAAAAAATAACGAAAGAAGTACCAGGTGAAGAAAACATCTGAAAATTCTATTTTTAAAACTATTGTTTGGATAGCAATTGATCACATAATATATTTACATATACATGCATATTGCATGTATTTTAGGTTTTTATTTATCAGTCTCCACATGTTATTATAATGCAATAGATTAAAAACAAAGATAATGCATTGAGGTTGAAAAACAAAGCCAAGTCTTAAACATCAAATTGTATCCAACATTAAACAAATGTACCTAATATTGAAGAAGCATTGCAGGTTGATGAATAAACAACTCAAAATCAAACCAATGGGGAAAAAAATCTGTTTTAAAAAAATACCAGAGACTTGAAGGCATAAATCATGATTTATAACCCATCCCAACTTTGACCTCATAGAAAGCAAGAAAGCTCAAAGGTGATGGTTCATTATGTATTTATTGCTTGGCCAAACCATTATTCATTGGTCTTCATTTTGAAAGATATATATGGAGTACGTACAAATTCATAGAGAGAGAACCATTGCAGGGAAATTTTTATGTGCAGAATTTACCACGATATCCACAGCTAATAGCACAATATGCCTAATTCGTAATTTGCCTGTCTCTTTCCAGATTTATAGCATCACAGCTTTACAGCAGGAAGACGCAAACTGCAATGTATCATGGGAAGATGGCTGGAAGTTCAAACACAGTCACTGTAATTCTGCAAAGACCTTATTCTTCTACTCTCTAATGAGGATATCATTAAATGACAGACACCACCACCACCATTCACACACACAACCGCGCATGTGCAAGCTAGAAAATTCCATTTGGAAAGATCTCTGTGTTGTATTTAAAATGAGGTCAGGTATAAAAGATTTGAGGCAGGATTGCTTTTTTAATTGGGACTGCTTCGATCAAATTAGAGAATCCTCTTTTCTATACCTTTGTGTGGAAAGACAGACTAGATGGCATCACTAGTTTACGTTAAGTCCAGAATCCAATAATCCATTAACCAGACATTGAAACCAGTATTGACTCCAAATGTAGTTTTGAAATACCTAAGAGACCTCTAGTTACCTTAACTGGTGTTATAACAGTCCCAGAATTGATTTAAATTGCATTTTAACATTTTTATGAGATGGCACTCCATGGTGCTATACCTGTATTTGAGGAATAGGGGAAAGAGAAAGTCACCTGTAAAAATAAGCTATGTCTGGCGATCCAGGCAGGTCTGAAGAGGACCTGCAAATCCTGAACTGGCACCAAAGCTGCATGGCATAGACCCGCCCCCACCAGGGTGGCCCAGGACCCTGAATTACCAGGATTCTTCCCCATCCCTCAAAGCAGGCACGGCCCCTATGCTGACCGTCTCCAGCCACCAACATGTTCACGCTCATCAGTTTACCTAGATAAGACAATGTTGGTACCATAAAGTCATCCTAAATGATGTTCATCAAAGAGATGTCAATGAGTATTATGTGTTCCAAGGTCAAATTTGGTTAGTAAATTCTGAGTTAAACAAAGCTCAACAGGATTTATTATTTTGGGGCTTTTCAGAGCCTCTAATACACTATACGCTGTGAGTCCCTGGAGGGAGATCATCCTACGTAGCTTTTCCCAGGTGATACAACCACAGATTTTTCTGCTTGTCTCTGTTTTTGCAGAATGTTTCACAGGCCTAGCAGGAAAACACCTTGGGGAATGAAAGAATGAAGGAAAGTCTTTGGAACTACAAAGACCTGGGATACAGCTCCCGACACTATTTCTTATCGAGCAAGTGACTCTCTCAGAACCTGAGTCAACCCCGGTGTAAAATGGGCTGTCTGGGGAGGGCAAGTGGTGACCATAACCAGCTCCTCTGGAAGGAGACTTCGTGGCACAGTGGGTACCATTCAGGCCTTGGGGTCCGACCCACTTGCCTCGAAATCCAGCTGTGCTACTTTTCCAGCTGTGTGGCCTTTGGCATTGACTTTAGCTCCTTTGGCCACAGATGAGTGAGCTCAGGCATAAACTGACTTAAATGAGATGATGCTCTTACCCAAGTGTCAATCAACAGTAGTTACTGTCAGACCCTCCCCAAAGAGACCAGAATAATAACTATCAAGGAACCGTCCTTCATTGAGTATGTGGTGAATACCTGCCCCACTGCAGCTGCCCAGCACCCATGGGTCCCTTCTCGACAGTGACCTGACTCCCTCCGGACAATCACCTCTTCCCATCCCCCTAGTGGGATGGTTATTACAGAGACTCACGCCCATTACAGAAGCTGAAGCACAAAGCTCTTTCTTCCCACACCCATAACCAGTGGTACAGACAGAGGGGGCCATGTCACTTCAGTTTAGCCACCAGGATTCTCTCTGCCAGGACTCGGAGTCTTGGGGGTCCCTGGGACAGAAGGCCAGGTTAGAGCCATGGCAGGGGTAGGGGAAGCATTCCTCTGCCACCCAAGGAGCTGCCAGGCGACCTACCTATTCCCAATCCTAAGCCTCTAGCATCATCTCATGTACTGAGCCCCCAAAATCCATCCGATCAATTAACTTCATAAACATGAACATTCTTTCCCAGTGGTGCACAGATTAGCAGAGATCAAGGTCTGGAACCGTTTAGCTCTGGTCCTTGACAGAATCCAAGGACGAGAATGAGAAGGACAGGAACATCTGTCTGGAGGCGAAGAATAAACAGGCCGGGCGCAGGGGCTCATGTCTGTAATCCTAACACTCTGGGAGGCCAAGGCGGGTGGATCGTTCAAGGTCAGGAGTTTGAAACCAGCCTGCGCAAGAATGAGACCCCGTCTCTACCAAAAATAGAAAGAAAGTAATTGGCCAACAAAAAATATATATAGAAAAAAAATTAGCCAGGCATGGTGGCGCATGCCTGTAGTCCCAGCTACTCGGGAGGCTGAGGCAGGAGGATCGCTTGAGCCCAGGAGATTAAGGTTGCTGTGAGCTAGGCTGACACCATGGCACTCTAACCTGGGCAACAGAGCGAGACTCTGTCTCAAAAAAAAGAATAAACTGAACATCTGCCTCATGTATGGTTCTCACCAGGCGGTATCTTTCATGATCCTACCAGAAAACCAGAAGCCTGTCTCCGCTGGAAACGGGTGACGTTTAAAGCAGAGAATCGGTTACTCACTGGAGAGAAGAGCTGAGATGCCCACAGGACAGAGTGAGGCAGTGCAGAGATTGGCAGCTGCAGAAAGCACTGCTGCCCTGAGGTTAAAGAAATAGAGAGAAGAGGGCGGCCGTATCTCAGCCCAGGGTCTGGGGTCCGAGGCCACTAGCATAAGCTGGAACCACTGCGTGTCTGACACCGCAGAGGAGACAGAGCTTCTGCTGGAGAGACATGGCCCAAGGCAGGAAGGTAGGGGCGGTGGTGGAGGGGAAGTCCCTCGCTTATTCTACCTTCTGTCCTCCAGCCTCCCACCCGCATCCCATTGGCCCAACCGAGACGGGTGATACAGGAGCCTGAGAAATGTGTCCTGCCCAGGTTGTTCCTCCTCCCCCTTGAGCAGAGCAGTAGAACGACAAAGAATGGACCTGCAGTAAACAGGCCCAGGACTGACAAACGAACCTCACACGTGAAGCGTGAGATGCCCAGTGCGCTTTGGTTTGCATTATCCGGGTTCCTGGGGAACCTCCCGGCCTAATCATGCTTCATCTTTCATGCGAGACAAAGCGCTTTCCGTCACCTACCTCCTACTTCCCAAATCCCGTTTGCTTCTCCCTAAAAAACCTGCAAAAAACGTTTCCTTTGCCTCTCCTCCAGATGTTTTGCGGACTTATTAGTCTCAGAGGCTCCCAGTGCTCCTAATTTCAGTAGATATCTTGTCTCACATTGAAAACCAAATGGAATACGCTTGCTATGTTTATTATTTCTATGGTAAGAAAAAAAATCTCTAAGAATTGAGCACTAGCAAGATAAGGATGAATGTGTGGGTCTTTTTGGTCTCATGACAAGGGATATATCTTAGAGAGGCTGTATTTGTGTATAATTAGGACTCCCTCAACCAAATTTAATACTAATATTTCCTCCAGGGGAATTTCTGATCAGATTGTCCGGCAAAGGGACCATCTCCTAATGAGATTAGCTGATCAAGATTGTCTCCTGATACATGATGCTGTTAAGCAGCTATTTCAGAAGAAAAGAAGAAAATGCAACTGGGGGAGGGAGATAAGCCCGGCTGGCAAAAACAACTAGCTGGCATCGCCCCGGGGGCTGGGTTGGCACCGTTTCCACCCCAGGTAGCAGGGGGAGGCTAGCCGAGAACACCCTGATGAAGAACCCAAGTTAGAAAAAGATCCAATCTTGGCCAGGTGCGGTGGCTCATGCCTGTAATCCCAGCACTCTGGGAGGCCAAGGCGGGAGGATCGCTCAAGGTCAGGAGTTCGAAACCAGCCTTAGCAAGAGTGAGACCCTGTCTCTACTAAAAATAGAAACAAATTAATTGGCCAACTAAAAATATATAGAAACAATTAGCCGGGCATGGTGGCACATGCCTGTAGTCCCAGCTACTCGGGAGGCTGAGGCAGAGGAATCATTTGAGCCCAGGAGTCTGAGGTTGCTGTGAGCTAGGCTGACACCACAGCACTCTAGCCTGGGCAACACAGTGAGACTCTGTCTCAAAATATAAAATAAAATAAAATAAAAAGATGCAATCTTGATGCAGAACATTGACCCTGGCTCTGTACCAGGGTCACAGGGCATCCCTGGGGACTGAGCGTGACCGTGCTAATGACAGAGACAAATTGGCCCCCTCTGGTAGGCAATGCAGAGCTCCTGTTTTCATCGTGGTGGGCAGTGGGCTCATATACTCAGATTGGAGCCAAGTCCTCATCAGGCAGCATTTGCAAGGAATCCTAATCCTGGCTCAGACTTTGTCCTCAAAGACCCCTCATTTGACAAAAAAGTTGGAGGGGGTGGGGGGAAGAGAATCACGAAATGAACTAGAAATAGCTCAAAACATCTGAAGCCACAGCAATCCTTTAAGTATAGATTACCAAGGGCCAGGCAGGGGCTGTGATCCTCCCAAGTACAGGAAATAAAAAAAAACAGCAATAAAACTACAGTACCTAGCAGTTGGTCTCGTTTTTAGCATCACCATGCCCTGGCAATACTAAAGAATGTCAACGATAAATTCTTCTCTGTTTAAAAAAACAAAACAACTTTCATAGATCTAAGTTCCAAACCATTGGTGCAGTTACTCTGTTCAGTTTCAATAATATATATATAAGCTTTAAATTGGCATGGTTTTCCTGTTTATCCTTTAATAAACATCATGTGCTACATGAAGGTCACTTCTGAGAATTTATTACAGTCGTCCCTGAACACAGAGGGACTCAACTGCACGTGTTGGTTTTGAGAGTAACTAACTTTCTAATGGTTTGAGCTTGCTTTGGTCACAGTTCCTATTTCGAACCCCTGTGGGTCAACATTTCTGTGTTTAAACAGGAGCTACAAAATAAATTAAGTGGTTGGAAAGACCAAGAAAGAGAATTTGAGTTAATTCCATTGTATCATGCAGTGTGACCCCTTGGAGTGTTTGTGTTTCATGTTTTTCAACTGAAAAAAAAAAAAATTTGAAAGCCACTAAAATCCATCCTGAATAAACAAAGACTTGGGCAGTGTTGTGATTTCTGGAATTTGTGGTGAGATACGATTTCTGTGGATCCCTGTCAAATTTACCCTTCTGTTTAAGACTTTTCCCAACTATTTGTGTCTCTGTTGCTGTGTGTGAAATAAATGTTTTAAAATTAAAATTGATAGTAAGCGTTCTTTGACCAAACATGAGAAAAGATAGACAAAAGACCTGTGGCCTTCTGATTTCACGGTTGTTCTTTTCTAAGCACCAAAAGAGGCAAGAAAAGTTTCATCTTTCTCTGCTACACCTTTTTAATCAAAGGATTTGTTCTGTAAAATTTGGATTCAGTCAAAAGGCTGAATTCAAGGATCCAGAAAGGCCACATGTGGCCCCAAAGCCAGAGGTTCCCCACCCTAGGGCTGTACCATCTACTGAACCATCTACCAGATCAACTCTGTTGAAATAATGGACAAATTCGCAGAACCTTTAAAAAGAAAAACTGTATATATTCCTGCAAAAGAATATCAATATAAGGATTCTCCCCTTGTTTCAAAAAACATATTAATATAAGTTTTAATCCATTACTTTTTTCCATTTTAATGCAGTAATATTTTTTATTTTTTAATAGCATGGTTATACATAAAGTCAATAAAATAAAGCTTGGACTATAAGTCCGCATGTCTTTTCTGTCTATTACTATGATTCATTGCATTTCATAATTGTTGCTGAAATAGTTTTGTTGTATTAGAAGGGAGGTAGGTGTCAAATATAGTAGGTGGCTACTATGGGTCTTTATTGAAGAGGAAAATCATTTTGTTTATTTTCCTTCATCATCAACCTCTAAACAACCTAAGCAAGAGCCAGGATTCTTGATTTTCTTTTTCCTCAAGAAATTCTTGTGAAAACAACCCAAGTGCCCATCAATCCATGAGTGGATTAATAAAATGTGGAATATGTATACCATGGAGTTCTACTCAGCTATAAGAAACAATGGTGACACAGCACCTCCTGTATTTTCCTGGATAGAGCTGGAACCCATTCTACTAAGTGAAGTATCCCAAGAATGGATAAACAAGCACCACATGTACTCACCGGAAAATTGGTTTCACTGATCAACACCTAAGTGGACACATAGGAAAAACATTTATCGAGAGTGGGGCAGACGGGACGGGGAGAGGGGATGGGTCTATACATACATAATGAGTGTGGTGCGCACCGTCTGGGGGATGGACACGCTTGAAGCTCCGACTCTGGGGAAAAGGGGGGAAAGGCAACGGGCGTAACCTAAACATTTGTACCCCCATAATATGCTGAAATAAAAAAAATAAAAAAAGGAAGCAAATTCAGGCCTGACAAGTTTTGAGGGTCACTTATGCTGGGTACCGTTGGTATCCACCTCCGCCCTTCTAGGATGGACTTCCCAGACTCCAAGCTAGACTTCCATCTTCCCTTTGCCTAAAGACGTAGCCTGTCTGCACGTGAGAAACAGAGCAGATCCCATTTCACCAGCACTCATCCCATGACCAGTCTCACCCCAGGCAAAGGGAGTGTTTCTTTCCATAACCTAAACCGTCTTGCCTGCTTCCTGACCAACCCAGTCAGCTGACAGTTCCTAGCGAGATTTCCTGTGGTCCTAACAAGAAGCGCTTCACTGCCTGAGCTCCCCAAGGGCTTTGCTCAAGATGTCAAACTAGAGCTTTAGGAATCAACAAACACACACAAAACCTAAAGTCTGGAATGTCCTGATGGGGAGAGACTTGGTGGGTAAGGGCCATGGGAATAACTCCTTTAGAACTTGGGCCCCGTGAGAGTCCATGGGATTCTTTTCATTGCACTGAAACGCCTGGCAGATTAAACCTATTCTGTGTGACAAGGCCACCCATCCCATCTTAACACCATTCAACAAACTCCTGCAATTGTCTGGAGGACACTTTGTTCATTCACTGACTCTAGCATCCAAGGGACCAGGGTGGGAATCCCAGCTCTGCCACAGTAGAACAAATTCCTCAACTCTCTGAGCCTCAGTGTCCCACCTGTCAAATCATGACACCACCATTGACCTCAAAAAGGGGTGCAAGGATTATGTGAGTTCATCTTCTAAGCTCTCACGCCAGCACCCGGCACTCTGTGTTCAATGACCAATGGATGCACGCAACTGCTGTTATTTGAACAAAAATTGCCGCCAAAAGAAGATAAATGGACCACATAGGATGAAGATTGCTCTTGTGATAAAGGATGTCAAATAAATGTCATTTAACTCAAAGAAAACATGTGGTGGCTATTGGCACGGCAAATATCAAATTACAGCAGTCACAACAGAGAGAAGAATCTACATTGCTCGAGAGTCACGTGGGTATTGATTGATAAGATCCCCATGGGAAGGTGTGTGCTTTCGTCCAGATGAGTCCAGCTGAGAAAAGAAGCGAGGGGTAGAAGAACGAGGAGGAGGAGGAGGACGAAGAAAGAAGAGGCGGAGGATGAGGAAGAAGGAAAGAACAGGAGGAAGAAGAGAAAGAGAGAAATTTCTTTCACTAGTCCCAAATTGGATCTTGTAAGACAGACTTCCAAGAGGAAGAGGAGAGAGAACCAGGTTGGAATGGATCCAACAACAGAATTGTAAGGTTTTGGGGGAACCTCTAAGAACCCCGCAGTGTTTTCTCATCTTTGGAGGTGCTCCGAAAGAAAAGACTAGGCGTGGTCACATAGATCAGATGTCGTTGACAACTTTCCAAGAGGGAGTACTGTAAAATTTAAACTCTGAACAAAATCTAAATTTGGAAGATTAAGAGTCAACTGCTAGCAAGGAGCAGGGGATAAAGTAGGGATGGTTAATGGGTGCAAAAATACAGTTGGACAGTTAGATAAACAATATTTGATAGCACAACAAAGTGACTATAATCAACAATAAGTTAGAGTATATTTTTAAAAAACTAAAAGAGTAGAATTAGAATGTTCCTAACATAGGCCAGGCACAGTGGCTCACACCTGTCATCCTAGCACTCTGGGAGGCTGAGTCAGGAGGATCACTTGAGCTCAGGAGTTTGAGACCAGCCTGAGTAAGAGTGAGACCCCTGTCTCTATTTATTTATTTGTTTAATTTAAAAAAGTAAATAGAATGTTCCTAACACAAAGAAATGTTAAATGCCTGAGGTGATGGACATCCCAATCAGCCTGATTTAATTCAATTGTATGCCTGTATCACCAAACACCACATGTACTCTATAAAGATATAAAACTCTTAGGTACCTATAATAATTAAAATTTTTTTTAAATGTTAAAAAAAAAAAAAAAAAAAGAGTCAACTGCACCAAAACATTAACTGAGTTATCTCTGGGAAGTAGAATTCAGCAATTTTCATTTTCTCTTTTGTACTTTTTTAATCTTTTAAGCATTGAAAATGGCCAGGCACAGAGGCTCACACCTGTAATCCTAGCACTCGAGGAGGCCGAGGCAGGAGGATCACTCGAGGTCAGGAGTTCAAGACCAGCCTGAGCATGAGTGAGACCCTATCTCTACTAAAATCAAAAAAAATTAGCCAAGCATGGTGGCCACACCTGTAGTCCCAGCTACTCAGGAGGCTGAGGCAGGAGGATCGCTTGAGGCCAGGAGAGGTTGCTGTGAGCTAGGCTGACACCACATCACTCACCCAGGCAACAGAGTGAGACACTGTCTCAAAAAAGAAAAAAAAAAAGAAGAAGAAGAAGAATTGAAAATGTGTTACTTTTCAAATCAAAATCTAAACCTCAGTTTTTGACATGATAAGTAAAATACAGGACTTATGTATGACTTCAGTGGTACTCTTAAATTAGATGTGGTAGAAAAAAATGGAACAGTTTCATAGATTCTAGAATTGAAGTAGAAGAAGGAAATGTTCTAGTTTTGTAATCGGTTCATTTGAAAATAAATAAGGCATTATAGAACATCAAGAATTTTTCGATGGGGTGGTACAAAGGGGAACAAAGTAGAGGGCAAAGGAAATGCTGTATGCTATTGGAAATACATGCTAAATCCCAATTAAAGTGATAGATTTTTAATCAAATGCCATTGCAGAAACAGGTCCAAATATTATAAGAAGAAGCCTATAAATTATAGTTTTAGAGCTTGGAGCAGAATTTCTCTTCAGACCTGGACTCTAGAGCCTCTAGGCCCTTACCTTAATTCAAACCATTGAATTCAATACCTATGAAGAAGGCAGAGCTACAGTTATGTACTCAACTTATGAGTTGTTTTTTGCAAACAGCTGCCATTCCATTTCTAGAATGATCTCTGGGATGCGATACTACAAAGACCCTGAACACATTAGATAGCTAAGAAGAGGGGAAAACATACTTCTGCAAATAAGCAGGCTTTGATATTTTAACTTAAAACTTGGACCCATTTGATTAGGAGGTGAATAAAATTAAACACTTTTATGTAGTGAGAAAACAAAAATAAAAATAAAAAGAACAATTTCAAGGGGAATGTTTAACCTACCCAAAGAAACCAATGTTTTCAAAATACGGTCTATATGCTTGGTACTTATCGATAAAAGATCCTTGGGCTCTACCGAAAACTACTAAATATCATGAAGTATAGCACCCAAGTCTGCATTTTACCTGGTTTTCCATGGGGTTTTAGGCAAACTCTAGTTTGAAATCCTCTGATTAGGATATTATTAAGAGTAAGATATTTCAGTAGTTCGTCTGAGATCTACTGAACAGCTCTTCATTTTCTTAGGTGACGTACTGAAACTGCTACCTCTCTAAGATTATTTTGTGATTGGCCTTAGTTTAACCAGACATAGGCCAGTATGAATTAGCAATAGGTGATGGTTTGAAAAACTAAGTGACTTCCTTAAAGCCACACACACGTTGTAAGAATCCACAATGCTTTGCCTGATAGACTGTAGCTACTTGCCTAGAGTTGTGTATTTTTATCTGGGTATCTTCCTAAATTCAAGGACCCTTTATGATGAGGAATTAAATGTCTCTAGCGTACAGAGAGAAATTAATTAGCAGCCACCAAATGAACAACTATTTCATTCCCTGCATGAATGTATATTTTGCTTTTGTCACAGCCCGAAAAACACGGAGAAAATCTCTGTAAAAATTAGTTATGCTCTATGGTTTCTGGTGGAGCTGCAGAGACTCCCCCTTGGGCTGTTATTTGCAGTATTTACATTTTTTTTCTTTTCCTGAATTATCAAGTGAAAATCCAATTGTTCCTAATGGTGTTCACTCCGTGTGTTTCCCATTCTTATCTATGAGAAAGGGTTTATTATCCATTTGTAGTAATTAAGACACTGATGTTATATAGATCCATAAAAATCCTTCATTAAGTCAGTAAAGAGCTTTTCATCAAAATCACGGTAGCTAAATATTTATTTAAAAATAAAAAGCAAATTAAAATAAAGCCCCTCCCCACACACACCAAAAACAAAAACACTGTGAGACTATTTTGAAAGTTATGGTGGGTACCCTGAGCTGTTTCAAAGCATGTAACTATATTTTCTTACAAAGCAGGAAACCACCCTAACTGGCAATCCATCATGGCTGGCTATAAAGAAATGAAGTAATTAACCATAAGGAAATAATTCAGCAAGATGCTAACAGTTTAATAACATTTAAGTATTTGCATTTAAGCATTATTGTTTTTAAATGGTTTCATAATTGTTTTAGATTTACAAAAGGTTCTCACACGTGAACAAAATAAAAAGCAACACAAGGTTTTGTGATTGATAATGGTCGGTTGGATGTAATATTAGATGCAGGAATAAGCTTTGCATCGTCCTCGTGGAATTAATAATACAGCCTTTGGCAAAGCAGGACCGTACAGTGCAAACTCTACAGCCTTCAGAAGCTTACACACTTCCCCAGCCAGGGGAAAAAGGAGGAAACTAAACAAATCTCTTTCATGAAGGAGAAACCCTCATGTAGCTGTCTTCTTTCCTACTACAAGGGAAGTTCATCTAGAGAGCCACACTGAGAAAGGAAAACATGTTGGTTAGACTATGTGAGAACTTCCTGCTGTGTATCACTTGGGGATAAAGATTTTATTAGAAAGGTTTTTCTTTGAGGCATTAAGGAAATACCAACCAAGAAGAAAGCTGTATTGGTCCATTATCAAAACCTTGTGTCCACGGTGGAAGATTTCTGCATTTCCATCATCAACCATCAGGAGAAGCTAGGTGCTGTTTCGTTTTCCATCAAATACTATTATAGAACAGTATTTCTCTCCCAGGACTCAAAGGGTCTGTCTTCAGAGTTCCATGAGTTCTCTACAAACATTTTATTTTAAAATCCTGCCTTAATGTCTATGAATTCTTTAAAAAATATCTGAAGGACTGAGTATTGCCCAGAGGGCCTTCCTTTGCAACTGCATTTATGAACATATTGGTGCCAATTAACATAGCTTCGATTGACGCAGGTTAATGAGAAAAATAACAACGGTAGGCTTTAGATGAAAATGATATTGGTGCCAAGTAAAAGCCAACAAAACCCCGCTG
The DNA here is from genome assembly GCA_963573855.1 of Lepilemur septentrionalis. Lineage (NCBI taxonomy): Eukaryota > Metazoa > Chordata > Mammalia > Primates > Lepilemuridae > Lepilemur > Lepilemur septentrionalis. The sequence continues at coordinate 3,290 of CAUYMX010027610.1, read as the reverse complement.
TGTGCCCTAGGAACCATGTCTTCCAGTTGCTAGTATGTACAGAGACATACTAAGAAGAAATGAGTCATCCCCCAGCTTATGGAGCCTGGATACGACAAACCGGAAAACAACCAGCGCCAAAGCGATCAGGACCACACTCGTATTGTGAGCAGCAATTTAATTTCAGTAAAATAACTGCATACTTAACTTTCAATTAACATTGTAAGTTTGAATTTCAGCTTTATTTATATGCAGTTTGTAAATATGTGTTGACTTTATGGTTGTACAGCGAACACGAGAGTTAACATCTAAAGCAGAGTTTCTCGACCTCAGCTCCACTTACATTTTGGGCTGAATGCCTGTTGTAGGGGACCGTCCTGTGCACTGTGGGATAGTTAGCAGCATCCCTGGCCTCTACTCACTAGATGTTGGGGACACACATCCCAAACCAACACCCCACCACCCCAGTTGTGACAGTCAACAGTGTCTCTAGACATTGCCAAGTGTCCCCCGGAAGATGAAATAGTTTTCAGTTTAAACCACTGACCTACAGCATGAGTCAGGGTCCAGGCAGGAAAAAGGATATACTCAGATTGAGTAACGTAAGGAGAATTTAAAATAGAGACTATTTACAAAAGTGAGGGGAGGTATAAATAAAGACGATTACCAAAGGCTTAAAGGGGCAAAATGAAAGTAGGGCTTGTTGGGGTCAGGGGAGAGACAGGGAGGGAAGGAGAGGAGGGAGGAGGCATAGAGGGAAGGAGATCGAGAAGGCATCCTACAGAAGATGAGACCTGCAGGTAGCAGGTAGAGTCAGAAATTAACACCCTGACTTCACTGCCAGGGCTCCTCATGGGCTGAACCCAACCAGGTACCAAAAAGACAGGGAAACCCACTGACATGGCTCAGACAGGTTGGCCTCCCAGGACACAGAGCAGAGTGGAGGGAAGGAATAGAGTGCTGGTCACAGGGGCAAACAGAAAAGATCCACCACACCTAGTTCTCTGATTCTGAGAATTCGAGAAACAATAAAAATTTTAAATCAACCCTAAAAGTCCACAAATCAGCACATATGTATGTATGTATGTATTTTTTTTTTAGAGACAAAGTCTCATTCAGTCACCCAGTATGGAGTGGAGTGGCGCAATCATAGCTCACTGCAACCTCCAACTCCCAGGCTCATGAGATCCTCCTGCCTCAGCCTCCCAAGTATAAGTCATATACTCAATATTCAATACTCAATATATGATATTCTCATATATCAATACTCAATATATGATATTCTCTGCATATCACTCAAGTTTGTAAGATTGTGTCCTAGAATCTTCCTAATGTTAATGACAGACCTTCCCACTGTCTGCCCTAGATATTTATTGCTGGGTTCATTAACTCAACAAATATTAATACTTATTTAGCTCATATTCTGGGTCAGAGCACTGTAGCCATGCTAAGTGGCTGAAGAAAGGGCAGTTCATAAGAAATATTAGACATGAGGCTCTTGTCTCTGTAGGGAGACAGCTAATGCATAATGGATAAAATAGGGTTCTCCGCAGCCATCACCAGCTTGAGGACAGTGTCCTAACAATAACCTTGATGTCAGTGGCTCATGTCCACAGTGCTCATGCAGGACTCTATCCCTATCTCTGCGGTAGTGTCTGTGATTAGCAGCAACGGTCTTAAATATCTTGGTTGGGGGCCAGAGGCTCACGCCTCTAATCCTAGCACTTTGGGAGGCCGAAGTGGGAGGATCACTTGAGCTCAGGAGTTCAAGACCAGCCTGAGCAAGAGCAAGACCCCGTCTCTACTAAAAATAGAAAAAAAACAGACAGGCATATTAAAAATAGACAGGCAAAAAAACCAGACACAATATTAAGCTGCAGGAGCACAGAAAGCAAGAGCCATGGAGGCTTGGGAGCTTTTACCTAGATTTCAGAGGATGGATCAGAAAGCCTGGATTGCCCAGGCAGAAGACTGCCACAGGGGTGGAGCTCCCACAGAGAGACTCCATGAATGCAGTGCAGAATGCAGGGGGATGTGGGGTTGGCAGTCACACAGAGTCCCCACGGGGGCACTGCCTAATGGAGCAATGAGGGTGCCGCCCTCCAGACCTCAGAACTACAGAGCCACCAGCAGCACGCAATCTCAGCCTGGAAAAGCCATAGGCACTGATCGGATTCCAACCCGTGAGAGTCCACATCCTTGCACCAGTGTGCCCAGGACGTGCGACGTAGAGCCAACGGAGATTATTTGGGAGCTTTAAGATTCAATGTCTGTCCCACTGGCTTTAGACTTTCGTGGGGCCTGTGTCCCGTTTCTTTTGGCTGATTTCTCCCTTTTATAATGAGAACGTTTATCCACTATTGTATCTTAGAAGTAAATAACTTGATTTTCATTTTACAGGTTCACAGCTTTAAGGAACTTGCCTTGAGTCTCAGATGAGACTTTGGACTTTTGAGTTAATGCTGGAATAGATTAAGACTTTGGGTGACTATCGAGAAGAGATGATTGTATGTTGCAACATGAAAGGAACATGAGATTTGGGTGGAATGCTATGGTTTGAATATGGTTTGTTTGGCCCCACCAGTCTCAGGTTGAAATCTGATCCCCAAGGTTGGAGGTGGGTACTGGTGGGAGGTATTGAGATCGTTGGAGGGGATCCCTCATGAATGGCTTGGTGCCATTCTCTGGGGAGTGAGTTCTCATCCTGTTGGTTCCCATGAGAGCTAGTTGTTAAAAAGAGCCTGCTGTAATCCTAGCACTCTGGGAGGCCGAGGCGGGTGGATTGCTCAAGGTCAGGAGTTCGAAACCAGCCTGAGCAAGAGCAAGACCCCGTCTCTACTAATAATAGAAAGAACTTAATTGGCCAACTAAATATATATAGAAAAAATTAGCCGGGCATGGTGGCACATGCCTGTAATCCCAGCTACTTGGGAGGCTGAGGCAGAAGGATTGCTTGAGCCCAGGAGTTTGAGGTTGCTGTGAGCTAGGCTAACGCCACGGCACTCTAGCCCGGGCAACAAAGTGAGACTCTGTCTCAAAAAAAAAAAAAAAAAAAGAGCCTGGCACCTTTGCCCTCTCTCTTGCTTCCTCTGTCACCATGTTATCTGCACCCGCCAGCTGCCCTTAGCCTTCCGCCATGAGGTGGAAGCATCTTCAGGAGCAGATACTGGTGCCATGCTTCTTGTCCTGCCTGTAGGACTGTGAGCCAAATAAATCTCGTTTCTTTATAAATTATCCAGCTTCAGGTATTCCTTTATAGCAACACAAATGGACTAAGATAAATGCTCTCTTGAAAGTCTGGCTACCCTGAA
>CAUYMX010027609.1:0-16969 GCA_963573855.1 Lepilemur septentrionalis | reverse complement strand
TTGCAGTTTTGATTTGCATTTCCCTGATGATTAGAGATGTTGAGCATTTTTTCATATGTTTGTTGGCCATTATTCTGTTGACTTTTGAAAAGTTTCTGTTCATGTCCTTTGCCCACTTTTTGATAGGGTTGTTTGGTTTTTTCTTGCTGATTTTCCTGAGTTCTAAATAGATTCTAGTTATCAGCCCCTTATCCGATGTGTAGCATGCGAAAATTTTCTCCCGTTCTGTAGGTTGTCCGTTTGTTCTCGTGACAAGAACTGAGAATGCTTATCTGAAATGGGCCAGTGCTGCAAAGAACCTCAGAGGTTGGAAATATACTCTATGTGATGCCCTGGGAGCCAGGTGGCAGTTCTGCAAACATGAAAAAGTAAGTACATCTGCCTTTCCAATCACTATCTTTCACTTGCGTGATGAAAAGATAAAATAGAAATGTCATTTATTTTTACGTTTATATTTACATTCTCTTCCTGTCATAGGCAGAAAAACCTTTTGATTTTGCTCTAAGCAGGAAATAACTTGCAATAAAAATCTATGTAGGCTGCAGCTTCCACCTTCATCACGTATTACAGAGTTCCACTGAAGTGATCATTTTAATGGAATCTGCTTCAGTTCATCTTCCAGCTTACAAACTTGTTTGCTCTCTCTTGCTACATTTTGTACATGATTAGGTGCATTTTCCTTAGGTTGGCAAACAAAAATCTTTCCTAATCTGACTTCCTTTCCAAATGCCCCCTCATCTCTTCTCCTACATAGAACCTATACTCTAGGTGACTGAGCTATCTAAAATGTCATTGTCATGCCAGCCTTTCCTTTTCTTTAAATTTACTGTTTTATGTGCTAGAATTTCCATCTCCTTATCTGTCTTGCAAAATTTATTCTCCGAGACTCTGCATGTTATTCAAGTCTTTCCTACCATGTCCGTTTCACCATGAGAGAGATAATCATTCTGCTTTTCTGTGTTCTTCAGCACTTAGAGGGCTTTTCTGGGATGGCATGTACAAAGGGGGAGTGAAGTTTCTTTGTTTATGTGTCTTTCTTTCCCCACTTGATCCAAGGTCAGAGAATGTGTTTTGTTTATCTATGCCAACATATTCACAGAAAAAAAAAAAAGTTAATCTCCCATTTTGGCCTTTCTCACTTCCAGATGGAACATAAATATTTGGTGACTTTTTGCTCATTAAGGTATCTAAAATTCTTACTTTCAGCTTTGGTGAAAACTATATATTTAGCCATTTATTTCTCTACTATTTGAAAAAGTAATGGAATATAATAGTAGAATATTAATGTAAATTTAGCCAAACTAGCTTGATCATTATTTTTTAAAACTCCACCTGTTCTGTGATTATTTTATTCCCTTAAATTATACATCAAAATAATATGCAGTCTTTTGAAAATAGAGATGCCTCAATTCCATCCCCCAGAGATTATATTTCAATTGTCCTGGGGGATTGGGGTCAAGGCATCAATATTTTTGAAATATCCAAATACTATTGAAATATGCAGCTGGGGCAAAAATGACTGGCCTAGAAGCTGGAATTGACAGGTGAAACAATGCCAGCACATCTACTTGTTCTTCATTGGAAAAGATTACAACCATTATTTCTTGAGAATTTTTACTTGTATTGAGCACTTTCAATACCTTACATGCATTTTATATACTGTCACATTTACTTTGCATACGTTACACATATTACCATTATATATATATTGCTATCAATCAGATGGCATTTGGTAAATGAGCTAGCCATGACAGCAGACATTGATAATAGTAATTAGAGTTGGTCTTGAACATGTAGCAATGAGTTCTAGTGATCCATCTGGTTTGGTCATGGCTATAAAACAATAGGGTCTAACCTAAGGATCCAAATTAGGTTTCACCTCAGTGGCTGCTTGGAGAGCTATGCTGTGAATGCTCATTAAATTGCAAGAGGGCTCAGCAGGAAAGATTGTTGTAGTACTGTGGTCAATTAGGCATATTGCCACAGTCCTGTTTTGGGACAGTAAATAGATGCATATGTATGGGTGCTAAAAGTTTTTTTCCAGATATTTGTTTTTTCAGAAGTCTTACTGCCTTCAAGAGAATGAAAACTGGTTCATTCATCAGTGGCTTGTAACAGAAATGACTCAAGGACCTGTACTAAATATCTCTTGCAAATTAATATAATGTAGTCCATGACTGCAAGAGGTTTGTCTCTTGTTCCCCAGAAAGGCTGATAACTGATAGTGTCATTACATCTGTTCACTCCTCCCACCAAATCTGGTATGGTGGTACTGATGAAGCAGTTGAAACTACCAGAGCCTAGGGATGTCTTGGACAGAGATAAGAATTTGCCATCTAATAAAAATATTATAAAACCTCTTTTTCCCTAGCAGAAAGCACATACTTCCCCTTCTTTTGCTGCCTATGAAAAAGGAAAACTGATCTATAAAATTAAATTGGATCTGTGCACCTCTGAGATCCATTTCTGTCTGATTTATACTCTCTGTACGGACTGGAATATGGTAAGATATAAATTGCCCAGGTATTGTAATAAATTTCTCTTCTCATCATTTCAGACTAGTCCTACTTCTGGGACAACACATTCTTTTAAAGGGCATCTAACTGTGATTCTTCACTGCATATTGGAAACTATAATCCTAGGGTTTATTAGCATTTTTCCAACCTTAGAAATACCTCTCTGGAGGGTAGCATAAGAAATAACATTTATTTTTTAGGTTGCAAAATATTATGATTTGTAAGTTGTAATACTAATTTAGTCATCAATGTTGAAGCAAATTTGTAACCCTGGCACATTAAATATACACATTATATTTATTATATCTATCTATATATATATCTATATATATATATCAATTCAGAAACATTAAAGTGTAGAAAAGATATATACTTAGAATCAAAGAAATATGAAAGAAATCTGGGAACTTAGGCCCAGAGAGAAAACAAAAACCAAAAGTCAAAACAAAACATCATTATATAATGTGACTGAGGGGAAGAGATGAAGGAAAAAGGAATCTGGGGAGAGATGACTGTAAATGTCCGTCTTCACTCTGGCCTTTTTCCCTTGAGCTGTTCCTGCCATTAGTTCTAAAGTTGCATGTTGGTAAAACGAAGCCAGAAACACCTGGAAGATTCTTCCTAATGGAACTTATGGGCATAAGTTCCTGAGTGCCAGAGTCTATTGTTCTAGTGAATGTCAGAATGATTAAATATGGGAATCAAAATGGCATTTTGTTTTGTAGATGGGTTATTACACTGCACTTTTTGCTGTTTTCTTTTTAACTAAATGGAAAAGGAAATCAAGATTAGCCAAGTAGTGATATTGTGAACACATGATGGATACTCTTTACAGAGTACAGTAAATTTTCTTTAAAATGGCATTTTGCTTTTACCATCAGTTCAATTATGTTGGATAGTAAATTAAATAGAAAAAAAATTTAATATTTTTTAGGCAAAATAATGATACATGCATTTTTTAGTACAGACTAATGACTCTAATATTTTAAATCCTCCCTGCTATAGAAATAAAAAAATATAAGATATATATTCAATATGTCTTATTCTTAACAGTTTAAAATATGATTGATATCTGCATATTATTATCAACAAAATTCCAATTTAATAGATTCTAATTTTTTCATGTATTTTTATAAGCCAAATGAAGGACATGCTTGCATCCATCATCCAATGTATGATACCAAAGAGATAACCTGCTAGCTTCAAGACTGGCTGTCTACACTAGTCAAATGTACCAGGTAATAGTTCCACTCTTACTTATACATGCTTCAGAAGATAAAACTTTTAGTGTGTAAGTAACATTTTCCCTTATCAGTGGTTAGTTTTGGAAGAACAAATTTTGTTGTTGCTGTTGTTGTTTTATTTTATTTTTCATTCAATACTTCTTGGATTTTATATCCCTATCCCCTGAGGGTGGTGTTGAGTCAGGCACCTTTCTCTAGATTTACTCATATAGCAAAGCTTAGACTCTTTTATGTAGAAAAAAGCCATTGATTATGCCATAGATGGCTTCAACAGAGGCAAGTTTAAAATTAATTTAAATTCAAGACTCTATCCCCATTTGCTGAAGGTTCTTCTCTCAGTCAGTTTGAGCTGCTATAACAAAATACCAAATACTGGGTAGCTTAAACAACATATATTTATTTTTCATAGCTCTGGAGACTGGGATGTCCAAGATCAAGGTGATGTATGATTCAGTTCCTGGTGAGGTCTTCTTCCTGTTTTGCACATGGCAGTCTTCTCACTGTGACCTCATATGGTGAGAGAGAAAGCTTTGGTCTCTAGCTCCTCTTGTAAGGGCACAAATCTTATCACAAAGGCCCCACCATCATGACCTCACCTAAAACTAATTTTTTCCCAGTGGCTCCATCTCCAATTGCTGTCACATTGGGTATTTGGGCTCTAACATATAAATTTTGGGAGGAAAGAATTCAGTTCATAGCAGCTCCTAAGCAAAATGTCTGCTGGCCAGGAGATCCAACCCAATTTTGTAGCATGCAATACTGTCCCCATCAGAAACTCAAACTATATTTCTCTACATTCTTGATTGTATTTCATGGATTATACTGAAGTTGTATCCAAAGGATCATTAAAATAGGGTTATGGTTAGAAAACAGATACAGAAATCATGACTTCTTTTTCTTCCTTTTAATGAACAGAAAGAAATTTTTAAAAATTGTTGACTAGCTTTTTATTGAGTGCTTTCATGAATAATGATTCCCTTGCTGTCATGGAAAATCAGAGACTTATCTGCAATAGTCACTGGGTGTTATCTATTCCTGCGTATTAAATAACTACAAAATTTAGTGGCTTAAAACAACAAGCTATTATGTCCTCCTTTCTGAGAGTTAGGAATCTGGTAGTGACTTACTTCAGTGCCTATGGCTCAGGATCTCTCATGAGATTACACTCAAAGTGTATACTGGGTTGCATTCTCATTTAATGTTGTGATGCAGGGGCAGGGAGGGACCATAGGGGGAAGGATTCACTTCCAAACTCATTCAAGTATTTTTTGGAAGGCCTTGATCCCTGACATGTGGGCCTCCTCAAAGGATTACTTCATGGCATAGCAGCTGGCTTCCTCCCATAGCAAGTGATGCAAGACAAAGTAAGAGAGACAGTTTCCAAGGTATAAGTTGCAGTCTTTTCATAACCAAATATCAGGAGTGACATATCATCACTTCTTCTGTATTCTATTTATTAGAAGTGAGTCAATAAGTCCAGACCACACTTGGTAGGGGAAGGGGTGTTGGTGGTGATGAATAACACAATGGCATGATACCAGATGTCAGGGTAATTGGAGACCTCCTTAGTGTTAGACTAGCATGCTTTCTTTCTACTCAATTTTGTATTTAATGTATATGCCCATTTTGAAGATCATATTTTCTGAATTCTTCATTTGAATATTTATTTTCTCTTCCATAGATTATATTCTTCCTCCACAAAGCTTAAAAGAATTAAATCATAACATACACAAAAATTGTTAATAGTGATTACATAATGTATATAAAATCTCAATGAGGAAACAATTAAATTTAGAATGGATGTGAGGGGAAAATTTCTGGTGAAATAAGGACCCCTGAAAATTGATTCCTCTATCAAAGAAATTAGACCACTGGTAAATATGTCAAAATTAACTTTTTCATATCTCTAAAAATTATCCATAGTCTTGCAATAGTCTAAGGAGCATTTAAGAGAAATAGCCAAGTCATGGTAAGAGCAGTCTGCCTCATGGAATTTTAATTTATCCTATCCTCATCCTCTTTTCCTTGCCTCCAGCCTTGAAAAATAACAGTCTCACAAGTATAGGAGCTAAAAATGATAAGTTTACCATACATTGGAAATGGAGGAATCAGTTTAGAGCTCTCCCAAAACCCACATTCACAGAAAACTGTCATAATTTGACCTGTCAGCTCCCTGATAAACTCCATTATTGGGGCTTATCTTTATTTGACCTGATTCAAATTTTGCTGTGCACAAATAGCCCTATTCCAAGGCCCTTTATTGAAAACAATCAATGGAAATTGTTTAAAAATCAGCTGTCTAAGGTGGGTAACCAGTTGGGAGAAGCAAGAGGCTGGAAAAAAAAAACATAAAAGGAAAAACTGGAGAATGAGATGTCCACAGCTATAAAAAGCTCTAACATATTCCTCAGAATCTAGAAGACCATGTGAATATGTAGCAATATATGCATTACAAAGGATGTGTGCATTCCAAAGGATAGTTGCATGTCTGAGAAAGACCTGAAAAGCCTATTATCTCTCACCTCTGGCTGACTTTGAGGTTCTGTGCAACCAAAAAGTGGAGACTAAGGCAGAGTTAGTTGTCAATTGTCTGGATAAGTGTTGAAGGTGTGCCTCAACATGCGAAAAGAGCCCCTCCCCAAAGACTAAAAGAGTTTTTGTCTTCAGACATTCAAAGAAATCTCGGTTCAATCTTTAGCTGGCCACTAAGTTCACTGAGTAGAGGCTTTAGTGTCCATATATGCCAAAGAATACAGACTTTATAGAATTAGGTCAGAAAAATTACTAAGTAAGCAAACAGTAATTACGATGAGTGAAAAAAAAAAAATAAAACAATAAACTCTGTGATAGGGGAATGAAGGGGAAGGAGGAGAGAGAATCTGATTTCTGGAGTTGCCACACTGTGTTATTTAAAATGTCTAGTTTTAACAAAAATTATGAGCTATGCAAAGAAACAAGGAAGCATGACCCACACACAGGAAAAAACAATCAATAGAAATGGATCCTGAGGATGCTCAGATGCTACATTTCTTAGATAAATACTTTAAATTACCTGTGATGGCTAATATTAGGTGTCAGCTTTACTGGATGAAGGTATACCTAGATAGCTGGTAAAACATTGTTTCTGAGTACATCTGTGAGGGTGTTTCTGGAGGACAATGGTACAATGGTGTATGAGTTGTTGGACTGAGTAGGGGAGATTCATTCTCAATGTAGGCAGGCACCATCCAGTCTGCTGGGGGCCCAGATAAAACAAAAAGGGAGAAAACAATTTCTCTCTCTCTCTCTCTCTCTCTCTCTCTCTCTCTTTCAGCTGGAACACACCCTATCAAAAAAGTGAAAAGCAACCCAGGGAACATAAGTGTTTGCAAATCATATACCTGATAAGAGTTTAATATTCATAATACAGAAAGAATTCTTATAAGTCAAAAAAATAAAAGACAAAAATCCAAATTAAAAATGGGCAAAAGACTTGAATATATATTTCTTCAAAGAGGATATGCAAATGGCCAATAAACATATGAGAAGATGCTCAACATCACTAATCAGTAGGAAAATGAAAATCAAAGGCACAATGAGATAGTATTTTATCCTACTAGGATTGCTAATATTTTTTAAAAAGAGAGAGACAATAAGAAGTGTTGGTGAGTATATGGATAAATTGAAACCACCATACACTGCTGGTGAGACTGTAAAATGATACAGCTACTGTGAAAAACATTTGTCAATTCCTCAAAAAATTAACCATAGAGTCACCATAAAGCTCAGCAATTCCATGTCTAGGTATATAGCCAAGATAGCTAAAGCATATGTCCACAGAGAAAAATATACATGACTATTCATAGAATTATTATTTATAATAACCAAAAAGTAAAACCCACCAAAATGTTCAATTGACTAACACATTAATATATTATATATTCATACAATGGAACATTATTCAGCCACAAAAATGAGTAAAGTACTGATATATGCTATATGGATGAACTAAAAATGTTATGCCAATTTAAAGAAACCAGACGTGGCTGGGCATAGTGGCTCACTCCTCTAATCCCAGCCTTTTGGGAGGCCAAGGCAAGAGAATTCCTTGAAACTAGGAGTTGGAGACCAGACTGGGCAATATAGTGAGAACCCATTTCTAAAAAGAAAGAAAGAAAGAAAGAAAAATTGTATTACCTGGGTGTGGTGACACACATCTATAGTTCCAGTTACTCAGGAGACTGAGACAGGAGGATTGCTTCAGCCAGAAATTCAAGGTTACAATGAGCTCTGATTATGCCACTGCACTCCAGCCAGGGCAACTGAGTGAGACTACTCTGTCTCAAAAAACAAAACAAAACAAAGAAAAGAAAGAAACCAGACATAAAACAAGATACAAAAGACTACATCTTGCACAATTAATTGATATTTAATGTCCACTATAGGTAACTCCATTAAGATAGAAAGAAAATAGATTAGTGGTCACCAGGGGTTGGAAGAGCAAAAATTAGAAATTTCTTTTGGGGAAATGAAAACATTCTGGAATTATATATGGTGGCGATTGCAAAATTGTGAATATACTAAAACTTACAAAATTGCACAACCTAAAAAGATGGATTCTATGATTTCTGGATATTTTAATAATTAAAGTTTTCATTAAATAAACGTGGATGGAAATTACTATGAATAGAATTTTAAATCTACTACAGAGTCCAAAAGGAATTTATTTCTCAGTGAAACTAAGTATGGGTAGTATAATTGCTGGTCCTTGGATAATTCCAGAAACTTATTTATACAGAATCATAAAGAGTATTATTAGAGATTCAGAAATGTAGTCTGGTTTAGATTAACTTCTAAAATATGAATTACTTGGTCTTGTTTCTCTTCTGAAAAACTGATAGGAACCAGCTCTCCATGTCCTTCCTGCTTCTGGCTGGGAGAATGTATATTTCTTTTTGTTTAATATACTGGTACCTGATTAAGATGCACATCCGGAGGAAGAAAAGGTCACATTTCTTGAAATTTTGTTTCAGTTTCTGAAAAAGGTCATTGCTGGTTCTTCTCTGGAATTGTCTCTCATTAAAAATAAAACAAGCGAACTCAAACCAACTGCTTCTGCAATGCTGGCCATCACCATCGGTTGCATGTTTTGCAAACACAACTGAGCCCTTAAGCTCTTTTCTTTGGCAGATTTGCATGCTAAAGCTTTATGGTTTCTACTCATTTGCTCAGTGTTCACTGCTTTTGTCCAACACAACTTATTTTAATCCAAGTCTTATTATTAAGTAGAGCTGTAGTTGGCAGGGATGCTGTTTTTTTTTTTTTAAATGGCCTGCAGGTACAATATAGGAGAATGCAAAAAGGAACCATATTTCTACTCCTTCAGAGGAAGTGTGATCCAACCTGCCAAAATTTCAATTAATTGATATAAACTTAAGAGTTGGTCAGGTGTACTCAGTATAAACCTTCTCTGGCGTTTAGGAAAATTTTCAGCTGAATAGAATTTGACATTTTAATAAAAGGGAGTGTGGCAATATGCTGTAGTCAGCATGCCTGACTAGAACCAGCCAACTATGCCTAGAAGATTATAAAGCTTTTCCTCACGCCCTTTAACTTGAATCCAATAATCAAAAGATTGATTTAGTTTTCAAGCTTAATTTTCAGCTCCAATTTTATTATTTTCCCAAACCAGCTAGATCTTTTTAATCTATTGGATCAGCTGCAGCTGTGTCTCTGCTTGTGCTTTCGGATATACCTGATACCTTATTTATCCCTAATCATAACAAGAGAAAGAAAAGAAACAAAAAAGCATCCAGAGCCATTGCTCTTCTTTGAATCAAATCACGTCCCTGACTCCAGGAACTGGGATAATATTTCTCTTTCAGATAGAAGGATGGAGAGTATAAAGATTAAGGAAATCTCAATAAATACGAAAAATTTCTTCATGAGTTTAGGAGAAAAAATATCTAGGGCTGTTCACCCATTATACACCAAAGTCCAAAGGCAAAACAAAACAAACAAGCAAAAAGAATATTGAGACTGATAAAAAGGATCATTGACCTGGAGTAAACATCACTTTTAAAAACAAAGCCCTTAACCTTTCTTGTAAGCAAATACAGAGGTACTTTTATTTGCTATATACATTACAGCACAACAGAAAACTCCGTTGTTCCAGTGCTGACATGAATTGCTAAACTAACAACCACTTATTGTAAAGCCAAGCTACTCAATTTTTCTCAGATGGTATAGAAGGGCTATTTTAAAATAAAATAGATGTTGGGAAAGAATTTTTACTGTGCTTGTAGGACCCAGTCTTTTACTAGATACTTCTTTATTCCTCTTGAGCTCTGGGATCAGGAAGTGCAGTGAAGGCTGCACTGGCTCTGAAAAATAAAAGGTATATATCTTTCTATAGGAAGCAAGGAAGGACTTGAGGAGAGGGGGAAAACATTATGAATTCCTGAATTTGGGGGATCTGTTTTATGGGGACCTGGAGATGAGAAAGCTGCCAGCTGACCTCATCTTCCCCCATCTTTTTTTTTTCGAATTTTTACAGGATATTTATTTGTTCATTAGGGTGGTCTTCCAAGAAACAGAACAACAAACAGAACATTTTACAAGCAGTCTTATAGAAATATACACAAAGAGGCATTCTGGTTGAAAGTAGAAACATTTGACCTTACACAGGGAAGTCTAGGCTAAGTCTTAGATTAAGTCTAAACGTAACTTAGCCTACACTGGCAGTTTTGACCAATAAAGTAAATAAGGAATTTTAAAAAGTTGTTTTTAAAATAATAGCATAAGGGGTTAACTGCATATGTTAAAATCCAATTATCCTTCTAAGGAAAATTAATTGGAATAGAATCAAAATCACCCTTCACTGAGAATATTAGTGATGTTAGAATAGGGCAAATAATATCACTCATATAGTTTTTTCATGTCACTAATCACTAATATTCTAACATCCCCCCCATCTTTTTTCTCTCATGCCTCCTGCCTCACCGCTCACTAATCTCTCTGTTTCTCCTGGAATATTTGGTGTTTCTACATTCCCAGTGTGTTTTAAGATACATACACGCATCCTACATTAAAGAATTTGAAATTTGAAAAAAGAAAAAAAATAAAGTATACCTTAGCATTTTATCACAATCTGTTACCATTTTTTGTATTCCTCTACCTCTGCAGCCTTTTGTCTTATACATAGTATATTATTATAAATACATGCTTTTACATCCTGGTTTTTTTTTCTGTTTAACATTTCTGTACAAACATAACCACTCCCTCCCCCAAGATTCCTCAACTATTCAAAAGGTCTAAAAAATTTTTCTTGTCCATCTAACCCTAGGTCATCAATTTAATGGGAAGAAAGCTTTGTGGCATATTTGGCCAAGATTTTACATCTCTCTATTTTTTTTAGTTCTGAATAAATATTCTTTATGTTTCGTACAGTGTCCAGTTTCTATAGTTTTCTATAAGTATTAAGTATTTAACATAGAATGAAGATACTTATCCTACTTTTGAAAAACATTCTGAGAATTCAGAAAATAAAGTAAAAAAAGATCGATCAAATTTCTCTCTGTCTCCATTTCTGTCTGTCTCTCTCTCAAACACACACACATACATGCAGGCACACTCGAAAAACAAACAAACAAAATCCCTGAGAAACAGAAAACACCCTTTACCTGTCCAACATGGTAAGCTGAGGTGCGTGTGTGTGTGTGTGTGTGTGTGTGTGTGTGTGTACCACTCTTGTGTCCCTTACGATTTTCTGCCTTGCATTAACAGAATGGCCTCAGCATTTGGAGAGTGAGGTTTTTGTTCTCATCTGTGGAGGCTGCAAAGGCAAATTCCTTCTCTCTACTTACAGCACGAAGAAATGGTGTCGAGTTGTATCTTCAGAATCTAGGCCCTTATTACATGTCACAGGGCATCATTTGTACAACCAAATGTCAGCCATAAAGACTGAGCACAGTAGTTTTCTGTGATCTCACCTAAATTTTGCTCTCAAGTCCCACCAAAACACATATTGCAAAGAGCATGATCTGTTAAATGCCTCCCAAAATACCATTTGGAATATAAGTTATTTTCATTGACATTCTGTTGCTCTCCCAGTCCATCCCCGACACCATGGATTTCTTCACCTTGTTCAGTCTCATTCCTTCAGGCCTAAAATAGCTCCCCTTTGCTTTGGGGGTCAGAAGACACTGATAAAATTCCTGTGTGTTTCTGCTGAAGGATCTTCCTGTTTCCCAGGCATAAGTCGTTCCGGATGAGGCTCCTCCACCCAAACAGAAAAGGAAGGTGAATTCTCTGGGAAAGCCTCTCCTGGCATTCTAACCCTCTCTCTTGAGCACATCCAAGCACTGAGCACCTGCTTTGAATAGCAAGTAGCCTAGAGAGCTGCCCAAGCCTCTTCCCAGGTGGGATGGACAGAGATCCCGATTTCTGTGGAAAGAGCCCATAAACTAGATTACAAACCAATGCAGCATACTATAGTGCCTGGCAATTGCAGGCTTCAACTAAATCACCAGAAGGAGAATGAAGGGCTATTGCATTTCATCATTAGAAAACAAATACACTTAGCTAGGTATTAGGTATTTAGTGTTATTCCAGGAAAAAGGAAATGAGGGGATTTTTCTACAGCAGGTTCAGCAGCTGTGCTGCACTCAGTTATTTTTCCAGGGAGCCTCAAAGGCTCTTCTGCCTAACTCCACTCACCATGGCATCCCTTACTGTTGCTACCCTTGCTACCCTGCATGACTTGGGAGACTCTTCAGTAGACTTAGTCTTTTCAGTGAAGTGTGAAGGGAGGGGTGGTGTGAGAAGCACTGTTATATTTTCAAAAGCTCTTACCAAAACTGAGTATCTTTTATTAGCACAGTTGATTATGATGATTAAATATTCCTACTTTGGAAGGCAAAGATAATCAGAGGGGCAATACTATTTCATTAGAGGTTGTTTTGGGGAAAGGAAAAGACATGTTGTAAGCAAGTCTGGGTAGTAAACATACCGTGGAGTAACACAAGGTTGGAAAGTCTTAGCCCAAATTGGTAGAACACCTGGAGCCTACACATGGGGAAAGATGACGGAGTGTAACTGAACTTCCTAATGACATATAAGATTATGTCAGTGTGACAGAAAAATGAGTCAGGCACTGAATTGTAGTGGCAGATATGTGTTACCGGATGACTTTCATAGATGGAAACAAAGAAAAGAGTATATACACCTTTGGCTCAAAGGGGAAAACAGAGGAAATCTCTAAGTTTGTGAGATAGAATTTAAATTTGTGGGCATGTGAGTATTCATTCATTATATACATTTACTGAGTGATGGCAGGATGGAGGGAGATGTAAGTGGTAAATATGTAGCCCTTAAGGAGCTAGCTAAGACAAGCTAGCTAAGGCAAGCTGAGATGTGTGTGTGTGCATGTGTATGTGTATGTGTGTATACCACTCCTGTGACCCTGACCATTTTCTGCCTTGCATTAAAAGAATGAACAAAAGACACTCTATGAAAAAGACACTTGCACTCAAATGTTTATAGCAGCACAATTCACAATTGCAAAGTTGTGGAAAAAACTCAAGTGCCCATCAATACATGAGTGGATTAATAAATTGTGGTATATGTATACCATGGAGTACTATTCAGCTATAAGAAACAATGGTGATATAACACCTGTTGTATTTTCCTGGATGGAGCTGACACCCATTCTACTAAGTGAAGTATCCTAAGAATGGATAGACAGGCACCACATGTACTCCCCAGCAAATTGGTTTCACTGATCAACACCTAAGTGGACACATAAGAACAACATTTATCAGGTGTCAGGCAGACGGGACGGGGGAGGAGGGCATGGGTATATGCATACATAATGAGTGCGATGTGCACCGTCTAGGGGATGGTCAGGCTTGAGGCTCTGACTCGAGGGGGGAGGGGGACAAGGGCAATGTATGTAACCTTAACATTTGTACCCCCATAATATGCTGAAATTAAAAAAAAAAAAGGCAAAAAAATAAAAAAAGAACCGACTCAGCATTTTCAGAGAGAGATTTTAGTACTCAGTTGTGGAGGGTGCAAAGACAAAGTCCTTCGCTATAGCTACAGCTCGATATATGTGTGTGACCATAGATGAAGATGGTACAACAGGATGGATCATTTGAATGTTAATTACATTATGATAAATGAATAATGTTTACTGAAATGGCAGAGGTATTTCATGAGAAACTACACTCAAATGTTTATAGCAGCACAATTGACAATTGCAAAGATGTGGAAACAACCCAAGTGCCCATCAATACATGAGTGGATTAATAAAATGTGGTATATGTGTACCATGGAGTACTATTCAGCTACAAGAAACAATGGCGATATAGCACCTCTTGTATTAGAGCTGGAGCCCATTCTACTAAGTTATCCCAAGAATGGAAAAACAAGCACC
Organism: Lepilemur septentrionalis; assembly: GCA_963573855.1. Taxonomy (NCBI): domain Eukaryota; kingdom Metazoa; phylum Chordata; class Mammalia; order Primates; family Lepilemuridae; genus Lepilemur; species Lepilemur septentrionalis. The sequence continues at coordinate 2,792 of CAUYMX010027609.1, read as the reverse complement.
ACATGTACTCACCATCCAATAGGTATTAATCAATCAATACTTATGTGCAACATAGTAACATTCATTGGGTGTTGGGCAGGTGGGAGGGGGAGGAGGGGATAGGTATATTCACACCTAATGGGTATGGTGTGCACCATTTGAGGGATGGATACCCTTGAAGCTCTGACTCAGGTGGGGCAAAGGCAATATATGTAACCTAAACATTTGTACCACCGTAATATGCTGCAATTTACAAAAAAAGAGAAAAAGAAAAAGGTACTACTTTTTAAAAAAAGATTTGCTACATTAAAAACAATAAAAACAATCTAAATGATTTAGTCTCAAATTATTTTGTTGTTTATTTGAATTATTTTAGGAACACAGTTATATGGCAAAGATTTCCTTGTAAGTTTAAAAAGACTTGTGCATCAATTGCCAGCAATCCGGCTTATCCTACCATGCTTTCGTTACTGTTCACATGTTTGGAAGAGGAGATTTGATATACTGTTCGGTCTTAATTATCTCATGATTGTTGATCTGTGAGGCCAGATGCATACAGTTCCAGAATCCTGACATGAGTATTGCTTTCCAGGCCAGCACAGGGTAGAAGGGCTGCAGAAGTGTTGTTTGCAGTATCCTAAAGGAGAGAGATTGGTTGGTTTGCTATTGGATATTGCCTAGGTAAAGAAAGCTTGATTTGCAATGCTTATTATAAATGTGTTAGAGGAACTAGTGTGAGTTGAATCATTAAAGAGGAAGATAGCCATGACTTGTTGATTTTGAGGTTGGCAAAGAAGTCTGTTCTACTGACTTCTGATTTTTAGACCAGGTTTCATTTTTTGTTTAATGGAACACATCATTTTTATTCAGAATTTGATTTCCAGTGCGAGCTTCGACAAATTCCATACCCCTGGACTTTTTTTTCCCAGCATGTTACAGAGGTAAAAATGTTTAGGTTACATATTTTGTCTTTGCCTCACCCTAGTCAGAGCTTCAAGCATGTCCATCCCCCAGACAGTGCGCACTGCAATCAATAGGTGTAAATATGCCCATCTCCTCCTCCCGCACAACCTGCCTGACACCTAGTTAATATTATTACTTTATATGCACATAAGTGTTGATCAGTTAATACCAATTTGATTGCCAGTACATGTGGTGCTTATTTTTCCATTCTTGTGATACTTCACTTAGAAGAATGGGCTCCATCTCTATCCAGCGTAATGCAAGAAGTGTTAGTTCACCATTGTTTTTTATGGATGAGTAGTACTCCATGGTGTGTGTGTATATATATGTGTATATATATATTTATACCACATTTTATTAATCCACTTATATATTGATGGGTACTTCAGTTGTTTCCACGTATTTTCAGGTTTGATAGGACACACAGAAACTTAGAAGAATTGCCCTCAGACCTTACTTATATTAGGCAAGAGATTCCAACAATGTAGTGTAGTTTAAATGTCTTAGAATTGCACAGAAAATACACATAATGAACAAACTTAGAGAAATTTCATTCCTGCAAATACAAAAGGAAAGAGAAATTAAAGCAACCACAGAGTATCATTTCCCCTATTAAATTAGTGATAACAAATAAAATGAAAGGTAAGATCTACCAACAGTGAAGTTCCATTGAAAGTTATACACCAATACACTGCTAGAGGAAGAAATTGGCTCTATTTATAGGGAAAGAAGTATGAAAATATGTCTCAGAATTTTATGGATATGAAGTCATCAAATTGAGTATTTTCTTTCTGTAAGGTATATTAAAGATGACCATCATTTGATAGATAAATTTGTCCATTGTGGCATCAACTTCAGAAAATTATGAGTCTCTCCTAAGCAATCTTCAAGCCTGACAATTGCTATTATGGATGTATTTTCTGTATATTTTTCAGACCTCAGTTCCTAGAAGACAGGTTGCAAGATTTTATATACCTGCAAAATAGCTAGCGCATGGTTTTAGGTAGTAAAACATCAATGCATGTTTTAATAATTAAATTTATGCTTTCAATTACTATCACTTTTTTTGGTAAAAATGCCTGCGTGTGTGTGTGTGTGCGTGTGTGTGTGTGTGTGTTTGTATGCACACACTTCAGTCTTTTGTCAACAGTTCCTGGAAAATAATAACTTTTTGTTCAATTTATTCATTCATTCAAAAATATATGAGAAATGATAAAGACATCTGCACCCGAAAGTTTATGGCAGCACAATTCACTATCTCTGGGTCATGGAAACAACCCAAGTGCCCATCAATGCATGAGTGGATTGTTAAAATCTGGTATTTGTTCACAATGGAATATTACTCAATTTTAAGAAATGACAGTGAGTTAGCACCTCTTGTATTATCATGGATTAAGCTTGAACCCATTATTCAAAGTGAGATGACACAAGATCCGAAGAATGGGCCCCACTTGTACTCGCCATCAAACTGGTATTGACTGATTAACACTATGGTGCTCAAAGGGTGGGAGCGATCACTAGGGAATTGGGGGGTGGGGGCCAATCCCACGTCTGAGCGATGTGGTGGGCACTGTGGAGGGGTGGGATATGCTTGAAAAGTAGTTGGGGAGCGGAATTAGGGGTCTCAATAGGGGAAAGGAATTCCTCTAAACCCGATTCATGTGATTAACTGTACACCTCAGTAAATTCGCTGAAAATCATTTAATTGTACACTTAAAATGGAGTGTTGGTTGTAGGTAGATACAGTTGGATCACTGTGTATGTACTCTATGGACTGCTTTGACAGAGTAGATTTTTAAATGTAACAAGATAAGTCAACTTGAGTGGTAATATATTTTGGGAAATCAGCT
>CAUYMX010027608.1:0-26525 GCA_963573855.1 Lepilemur septentrionalis | reverse complement strand
ATGCATATTACATATAAACATTATGTTTATAATTATATATAGTTATACATAACATGTAATATATAATGTATAACACAATTTATATAGATTATTTTTATATATTTTATTATGTATTTATGTCAACATAAGTAATTATGTATGTATATATGTGTGTATACATATATATTTAATTCAGAATGACAGCTTAACTTTCAGACACATTTCATTGGCTCATTTCCTGCATTTCAGGCATTATCGTTCATTTTATTCTGACTTTTCTGATGCAGTTGAGAACACAGCCCTCAGGCTCAAATTCAACGAGCATCTGATCGAGCCCTGTGACCTGGCTAACGTTTCCTGTTTTTGAGTTCAGTGCACATCCACCCTTTCTCTTGTATACCATGAGCATTTTCCAGTGAACTATAATCTCCCTACTGTCCTATCAAATATTAGAACTCACTCCTTTTGTCTAACTGTGGTTTTCCTCAGTGCAATTTTCCTGCGTTTGTTTAAGAGAATATGCTTGTTCTTGGGAAACGGAGACCACACTATTAATGTATTAAAGGTCTTTAGATTGATACTAACTGATCAACACTTCTGTGCACATATAGTAGCAACATTCATCGGGTGTCGGGCAGGTGGGAGGGGGAGGAGGGGATGGGCACATTCACACCTAGTGGGTGTGGTGTGTGCTGTCTGGGGGATGGGCTCACTTGTAGCTCTGACTTGGGTGGTGCAAAGGCAATTTATGTGACATAAACATTTGTACCCCTGTAATACTCTGAAATAAAAATAAAATAAATAAATAAAGAATGCAAGTTAAAAAAAGGTCTTGATGAATGTGGTTCAGAAAACATAGGTATGTGCACCATATGAGCATATATATTCACATACATGTATACCTGTATACAATATATGTGTATATTTGCATGTATGAGAGAGGGAAACAACTCCGTCAAAATGTTAGAAATCGGTGAATCTAGGCAAAAGGTGTGTAGGAGCTCTCTGTGCTAGACTTGCAACTTTTCTTTTATGTTTGAACTTATTTCAAAATGAAAAAGTTCAAAAAAATTTTGAAAACTTATTTTGGTTGGGGTCAATTTACCATGAGATAGATGCTTCAGCTCAGGGGTGAGTAGTCTTTACCTGAAAAAGACCAGACTGTAAACTTTTGGGGCTTTGTGAGAAATAACCATTTTTGCCACAACTACTTAATTTGACATTGTACCATGACAGTAACGATAGATTAAACATAAACAAATGTGCACAGCTGTGTGCCAAGGAAACTGTAGGGGCACTGAAAGTTGAATTTTATGTACTTTCTACACGCCATGAAACAGTCTTCCTCTTTCCGTCTTTTAAAAACCATTTAAAAATGGGAAACTTTTCTTAGACCATGGGCCTTGGTAAAAATAAGCCATGGACTATATCTGGCCAGTGGGCGAATTTACTGATCCTTGATTTAGACAGAGGCTTTCAAAGGCGAAATGGAAATGTTTTAGGGTAATTTTTAGTTATTGAAATTTTGAACGTCTGCTTTAGTACTGTTATGTTTGTTATCAGGGACGGGAATGATGTTCTTTGTAGGATGTTCAGTAAGTTTAAAATATTCTCAATACATTTAGGTGGTACAAGAGCGGTAATGTTATATGAATATATTATATTATGATGAAGTCTGGGCTTCTAGTGTACCCATCACGCACTGTCTCCAATGTTCATTGTACCGTTCTTCACCCGCTTTTTTATTTCTGCATATTAAGGGGGTACAAATATTTATGTTACATATATTGCCCTTGCCCCACCTGAGTCAGAGCTTCAAGCGTGTCCATCCCCCAGACAGTGTGCACTGTACCCACTAGGTGTGAATATTCCCATCCCCTCCTCCCCCTCCCACCTGCCTGACACCCGAGGGATGCTACTACTATATGTGCACTTAAGTGTTGATCAGTTAGTACCAATTTGATGGTGAGTCCATGCGGTGCTTGTTTTTCCATTCTTGTGATACTTCACTTAGCAGAATGGGCTCCAGCTCCATCCAGGATAACACAAGAGGTGCTAGATCACCGTTGTTTTTTTGTGGCTGAGTAGAACTCCATGGTGTACATAGACCACATTTTATTAATCCACCCATGGATTGATGGGCACTTGGGTTGGTTCCACATCTTTGCAATTGTGAATTGTGCTGCTGTAAACATTCGAGTGCAGGTGTCTATTTTATAGAATGTCTTCTTTTCATTAGGGTAGATGCCCAGTAGTGGGATTGCGGGATCAAATGGTAGTTCTACTTGTAGCTCCTTGAGGCATCTCCGTACTGCTTTCCACAGAGGTTGCACTAGTTTGCAATCCCACCGACAGCGCATAGTAAGCTTGAATTTTTGCTGTCGACTCTCTACTCCTGCACACGGAACAGGTTACTTCCACTCGTTTATCACAAATGCTACACCCCAGTGAAATTATAAGTTACGTTGCCGCTTTGCACGGGTCAGTTATAACCGCCTTCCATTTCTAGGGTGTAAAATCAGAGGCTTATCAATGCCCAGGCGACCACGGCTTCCCCGAGCGTAACCAGCAAAGCACACACGAATAATGCAAGTCCCGATTATGCCAGCCGGCCTTTGAATGAAATCGTTCGGAGGACTCTTGACGCCCCTTGGAAATGGGATTTGCACGTGTAGCAGGAAACACAGTGTACGTTCTGCTTCTGCGTGTGCCTTGGAGACTTCTGCGTTAATAATGCATGATGACTGCGACGTGGGACGCGAGTGGGACTGAAAGGTGACAGCAGGAACGGGTGTCCTAGAGAGATGAATCACAGGGAGGTAATCCCCCCTTGTTGGTCCTGGACTCCACCTCTGCCCTGCACGGAGCCGTCTCCGCTGATAATCGAGTGGTCTTCTAATCCACTTACAATCCGTGCGTGATCCTGCGGAGCAAACATGTTGCATTTCTCTGCATTTCGAATTTTTAACAGCAAGGCGCCTCACGGCGTAAAACAACTAATTGCGTGTACATTGTCCCTCCAAAGCCGCAAGCAAATGCTCCGTGGGTTAACCCTCCTTCTGTGATTGGATCCATCCCAAGACAAACACAGCTGAGCAGCATCTTATGTTGTTACAGGTGAGCCCTTTTCCCTTTACAGGTGTCGGCTGACTGTTTATATTCCCCTCTCAAAATGTTTCTCCATCGTCTCTGTTATTTATAAACATATGTACATACGTATAAAGGAATCAATGGAGAATGGAGGTGAAAAAGAACAGACAAGGTAGGTCTGAGCTTCTCTGATGCTTGCCCAGAGAGAGGCAACTGGGAGAATGTCTCTATCACAGACGGCGTTGATTTGATATCCTCCGCGATTCTTTGCCACGGGGGAGTGTGGGCACCGTTTCTTCTTCCGTGAACTCATCGGAATTGTGTGCAATTCTTTCACGGAGACAACAAACAAACCAACTCGTTTTTTCCGCCTTTTAATTGTATCTCTTTTGAATAGTTTTCTGAATAAGTAGCTTCACGAAGAGGCTCACAGCAGGCGGCTATTTCGATATTGAACAGACAGATACGGGCAGTTCTACATCGACTTGTGGCAATACCAAAATGAAAAGTCTGGAAGGTTCACTAATTAGTTTTTAAAATGTTTAGGCACTCATTTTTTTTCAGGTAAATTTTGAACATTAAAAAACATGTGCAAATATAGACACCTATTCTTTAGATTAATGAAGGGAGACTCAAACTCTAGATGCTGCTACGTGGTTAATCAAAGGTTACTTTGATTTTTATCTTTATTAATGCTTCAATGTATGATGTGTTCCCCGGGTAATATTTTTCCCTTTTAATTTAATTAATTTTATTTCGTAAGGAGTGCTACTTTTCATCCTCCGAGAAAACAGCTATTAATTGGAGAAGAGAGAAGCACACGGAATTATTCGGGGATCAAACATGAGCCGTTTCACTTGTGAACTGCTTAGGTAAAAACAAGCTCAACCCAGAACTTGAAGCTTTTTTTTTTATAGAAGAATATTTCAGATACGAAGCCATACATGTACTGCGTTTTATCGTCAAAGAATGAACGGGGAGGATGTGAAAGAGAAGCTATTTGGGATGGAAATACCTTGTGAACGCTTCATGTATTCCTTGGCTGTTGAGAGGCAAAGTTTTTTTTTTTTGCGGTTGGAGGGGTAGAATTTCTCTTTCTTCTGTTCCATCTCTGGTGTTCTAAGGCAGAAGTCAGTGACGTCTCAAAGATGAAGGTTGCTGTGGTTTCCTGGACGTGGTTGGTCGTGGAAAATGCCACCATGACATTCCGCACAGATAGTCAGAGCAATGAGGACAGGTGCCACAGACATCAGCCCGTGCCCTTATGAGATGAGCTGGCTGCACAAGGCAGATACTGACACAGAAGGGTCTACTCAGAGTTGGAGAGAGGTGGGTGGCCATAGCTCACGTCTGCGCAGTGCTCTGACACTTCCCAGGCACTGGTGGCCGCTTCCTGGTTCATGCTGATCGCAAACTTATCGGGTGGTTACTACTGGATCGTATTTTCGCACGAAGCATCTGAGTTCTGGAAGGTTGTAGCACATGCCCAGGGACCTGCCGGTGGACACAGCAAGGACTCAAGTCCCGTCTTTAGATTCTTTGCCTGGTCCTACTCGTGGCCAAGTGTAAAGACTAAGATAAGAACTTTGGATGGTTTTAGTGGCAAGTGAAAACCATTCTCCTCGGGCTTAGAAAATTTTAAAGTGACTACTGACAATATGGCTTTGCTTCTGGGCTTCTTTTAAACTGACTTTCTTCCTTCCTTCCTTCCTTCCTTCCTTCCTTCCTTCCTTCCTTCCTTCCATCCTTCCTTCCTTCCTTCCTTCCTTCCTTCCTTCCTTTCTTTCTTTCTTTCTTTCTTTCTTTCTTTCTTTCTTTCTTTCTTTCTTTCTTTCTTTCTTTCTTTCTTTCTTCCCCCTCCCTCCTTCCTTCCTTCCTTCCCTCTCTCCCTCCTTACCTTCTTCCCTCTCCCTTCCTTTTTTCCTCCCTCCCTTCCTTCCTCCCTCCCTTCCTTCTTCTCTTCTTTCTTGTTAATTCACATACCGCAAAAATTCACCTTTTAAAATTCACCTTTTAAAAGGTACCATGAGGTGGTTTTTAGTGTATTCCAAGTTGTGCGTGCATCACCACTATCTCATTGCAGAACATTTTCACCACTCCCAAAAGAAATCCCATAGCCCTTAGCAGGGAGGAGGTTTTTCCCACGGGATATTAGAAGGAAGATCCTTTCAAATGGCAGAAACAACTAAAGACCCTAATATGGTACGTCTAATATGCTTCTGAAAAGGCAGAGGGTACAGGGTCACGGGGACTGTGCGGGCATTCCGCACTGTAGATTCTGAGTGTAACTAAAACGCATCAGAGACAATGAGCAAAGCCTTCCATGTGAACACACAAAAGGCACATGAAGAAGTAATATATGTACATATCATAAAATAATTTAGTGTATCAGAACTACATCATCAGTTATGTACGATGGAGATGATGACATTGAGTTCATCCTTATGAGGACTGCTTATATATATATATATATATATATACATATATATATAGACTTCTTAAGTTCTTTTGGTGATGAGGTGTATCTCATCAGGATTGCAAAGCCCCATTACAATACATGAGAGTCACACGCACTACTCCCCTTGCATGTGATTAGGCTGACAAGTGCATTCAAAATTAGGTTCGCTCATTGCATTTTACTTTCAGTTTGAAGGATTGCTTTCCTTTAAAAAAATTTTTTGTAGATTTAGGGGATACAAGTGCAGTTTTGTTACATGGATATAATGCATGGGGATGGATTGTTTTACTTTTATAAATTAAACTATTTTTACCATTTTGAGACAATTGTAGATTCACATGCAGTTGTAAGAAATGATAGACAGGGATCATTTATTGTTTACTCGGTTTCCCTCAAGGATAGAGTCTTGCTTCACTTTCGCACAGTGTCAACCAGAACATCACAGAAATTGCAGAAATGCACATTTGCACAACCGGAACGTTGATGGTGATAGAACAACCTTGCTCAGATTCCACCAGTTCTGCTGTACACATTCGTATGTGTGTGTGAGAGTTTATCTCTTTAGAGGTTTATCACCTGTAGACTCAGGTAATCACCATTATAGTCAAGAAACAGGACAGGTGCATCACAAGGATCTACCTGTTGTCCTGCTGTAACTAACCCCCCAACTCACCACTGTGTCTTTAATTCCTCTCTGTTATTTACTTTTCAAAACAGCCATATGCCCCCATATTCTGGCTTTACAGGTAAAACAAATTACAGGAATTGACTCCTCTTTCGTTTGAATTCAAGTAACTTATTTCCCAGTTGTGTTTGGTCTATCTCAGATGCTGTTAAGCGTTTCTGTGTTTGGTTGAAAACAGCGAGGATTTATTCCAGTGTGTTTGCATACTAACACCCTGCAGGGAATTGTGGAAGACAGACTAGAGAAATTGAATATAACTGAGAAGATAAAACTCCCTTGTGTGAAGCGGCAAGTAATTCTGCAATACGGGACCAATCGTTACTATCAATAACAATAAAAAGTGCTATTCATATCAGTTATCTATACGCCATGTTCCAATCCTGGCATGCAGTTAGAACATAATTTATTCCTTTATGCCTGATTTCTTTTATAGAGTTATTCCTTGGTAACCGTGGGGGATTAGTTCAAGGATCCCCCGCATAGATACCAAAATCCTCAGATGCTGAAATCCTTTATGTAAAATGGTGTGGTATTTGCGTGTAACCCACTGACATCCTTCTGTATACTTTAAATCATCTCTAAATTACGTACATGCCTGATACAATTTAAATGCCAGATAAATAGTTGTTATACCATAGCGTTCAGGAAATAAAGAAGAGAGTGTCTGTATGTGTTCCATACAGACTGTGTTCTTTTCCCAGATATTTTTGAGCCACGCTTGGTTGAATTCATGGATATCAAACTGTCGGACATGAAGGGCCGGATGTACATCAAATATGAATGGAGGATTGGTTCAATTTGAGGCAAGGGCTGCCACAGGTCAGAGGAAGACAGTAAAAAGGCAGTGAATAGAAAATGCATGCTGCGGTTTTCCCTCCGAAAGACTACAGTGGAACTACACGCTCGCTGGTGTGAGAATAGAACAAGGGAACTTTCATCGAGCTCTTTAAGATGTTTACAAATCACTTCCATGGCAATTTTTAGTTTAATCCTGCAGTCCCCAGCATTTTTGGAGGACAGTTTTTAAATGCACTGGGGACTGGGGGGTGGTTTTGGGATGATCCAAGGGAATGACACTTATGGTGCAATCAGACCTCTCTGCTAATGATAATATGTATTTGCAGCTGCTCCCCAGTGCTAGCATCACCGCCTCAGCTCCACCTCGGATCATCAGGCGTTAGATTCTCATAAGGAGCTACAAAACCTAGATCCCTTGCATGCATAGTTTATAGCAGGGTTTGAGCTCATGTGAGAATCTAATGCCGCAGCTGATCTGACAGGAGGCGGAGCTCAGGTGGTGATACCAGCGTAGGGAGCGGCTATAAACACAGATGAAGCTTCACGCATTCACTCCTGCTGTGTGGCCTGGTTAGTAACAGGTTATGGACTGGTACTGGTCTGTGGCCTGGGGTTTGGGGACCACAGATGGAATCCTTCTAACAGCTGAAGAATAACAAAGGAGGGAACATCAAAATTAAGATGTCTGGTATTATTATTCTCGGTTTGTAAATGAGGAAGTTGAAGGTGGCTGGAAAGTGTATTGGTCAGCTGTGTCTGCGTAACAAACAGCACAGTTTAGTGGCTTAGAATAACAATCATTTATTTTTGCTAAGAACTCTGTAGGTCAGCTGTGCTTGGCTGAGTTGCTTTTGTTCCTACATCAAGAAAGTTCAGCTGGCACTTAAGTTGGGGTTGGCTGGTTTAGGGTGGTTGTGTCTGTGAGTTTGGAAGTTGGATTTCTTTAGGGATGCATGTAAGTGTTGGCTGGGCCACTTCAAGAGAGAACAAAAATGTAAGATTTCTTGACTTTTAGGGTTGGAACAGGCATAATATCACATTCTCTCGGCCAACCCAAGAACAGGGAAAGCCTATTTGAAAGATTAAGGGATACAGACTCGATCTCCCCATGGGAGGACTTGCAACTTCTTCAAGTCTTCAAGGATGTGGGTGTGGGGATAGGTGAAGAGTTGGAGAAACAAGCAAAACCAGAACAGCTTTCCTGAGATATAACTCACACAACACAGCTCACTCTCTTAAGGATGATATTGAATGTTCCCCACACAAAGAAATAATAAACATTTGAGAGGGTGGGTGTGCTCATTACCCTGATCTGATCTCTATAAATTTGATGCATCACAACCTCACTTTGCACCCCATAAGTAGGTGCAATTATTATGTGTCAGTTAAGAAAACAAAAATCAATACATTTTTAAACATTTTAAAAAAGAGAACCAACTGGTTCACCAAATAAATAAAAATTTAAAAACAAAGAAAATACAAAAAAAAAATAAAATAAAATGAACAATTCAGTCATTTGTAGACTATGGTGGACAGGGCTAGGAAACTATCACCACTATTTGATTTTAAAACATTTTCACTCCCCTGCCCCAGAGAAAACTCCTACATACCCACACCCCCAGCCCGGCCATCCCCGAGTCTGCTTTCTGTCTGTATGGATTTGCCTATTTGGGGTGTTTCCTGTGAATGAGACCACACAAAATGTGATCTTTCATGATTAGCTTATTTCCCTGAGCGTCAGGTTTCCAAAGTTCATGCATGTTGTAGCGTGTATTGGGGTTTCATTCCTGTTCCTGGCTGAACGCTGTTCCATCATGTGGGTGGAAGACGTTCTGTTTATCCTTCATGTAACCATGGACACTTGGGTTGCTTCTCCCTTTTAGCTATTTCTAATAACTCTGCTCTGCAGCAATGCACTGTAGTTCTCTCTGTAACGCTCTGGGATCCCGGTCGTCCCCCAGGTGGAAGAGTCGGGAAAGTCCACTACACGACTCCGGAGTTCCAGCCAGTGGGAGCCGGTGCCTGCTACGGGAGAGGGGTCTGCCGGTGCTGCGGGAAGAAAGTAACCCACCACCACCCACCTTTGCTCTTTGATCTCTCGAGAGACCCTTCCGAGAGCCACATCCTCACGCCGGCCATGGAGCCCTTGTTCTACGAGGTGGTGGGAAGAATCCAGCAGGTGGTTTTAATGTTTTTATTTCTCATGAGTAGATATCTAGGGATGGAATTATTGAGGCACATGATAACTCGATGTTTAACATGTCAGGAAGCCACCAAGCTGTGTTCCAAAGCACCATCATTTTCTAACAGGGAATTGGGGATTCTTTTGCCACTGATCTGTGACAGCTGTCGTTTAACTGGGATGGTGAAAGTAGGTCATTTTATTCTTAGGCTGAGGCTCTTTGCTCTAAAACCTTCTCCCTTTAGGCTAAGGAGCTTGCTCACTTAATTCTCAAGTGCAGAGAGTAATTATACTGCCAGAGTATCCTGTAGCATTAACTGTGAAGCAAAGAATCTCAGGGACGTAGGCATTTAACAGGGGAATGTGATAGATTCCGTGGACCAATAGGCTCTAACCCCGTTTGGAATTTTGCTTACGTGTACATAAAAGCTATTCTTTGCTGTTCCTTCTAATTCCCTTGTCTTCTCTCAGCATTTATGAGATGCATGATTATTGAGTGTTCATTCTTTCTCTTCTCTATCAGGATATAGCACGAAAAGGAACATCTCAACTAGGTGGGGTCAATGTTGCTCTGTTAAACTTCCAGGAGTGTGAATCCTTTTTTTTTTTTTAATTTCAGAATATTACAGAGGTAGAAACACTTTTGGTTACTTATATTACCTTTGCACCACCTGAGTCAGAGCTACAAGCATGCCCATCCCCCAGACATCATGTACCACACCCATTACTTGTGTATATATACCCATCCTCTCTTCCCCCTTCCTACCTGCCCAACATCTGATAAATGTTATTACTATATGTGCACATAAGTGCTGCTTGATTAGTACAAATTTAATGGTGAGAATATGTGGTGCTTCTTGTTCCATTCCCATGATACTTCACTTAGCAGAATGGGCTCCAGCTCATTCTAGAGGTGCTAGATCACCATTGTTTTTGTAGCTGAGTAGAACTCCATGGTATACATATATACCACATTTTATTAATCCAATCATGGATTGATGGGCACTTGGGTTGTTTCCACATCTTTGCAATTGTGAATTGTCCTGCTATAAACATTCGAGTGCAGATGCCTTTTTTATAGAATGTCTTTTGTTCCTTTGGGTAAATACCCAGTAGTGGGATTGCTGGATCCAATGGTAGATCTACTTGTAGCTATTTCAGGTATCTCAATCTTACTTTCCACAGAGGCTGCACTAGTTTGCAGTTGCACCAACAGTGTGTGAGTGTTCCCATCTCTCCCCATCCTCACCAACGTTTACTGTTTTGGGACTTTCTGATACAGGAGTGTGACTGTTGAAAGCCCAGTGAACTAGTGGAAATGGATTGAGCTGATGGATTTCGATGGCAGGAAGAGTTTTTCAGGTGAGGGATCTGGTGGTGCATCCCTGTGGTGCTTGTGCCTTGGTGTAACTCCCAATGGGTCACACTTGCACAATCCTTTCCTGAGTGAAAGGGAGCCTATGATTTTCTTCTGAGCAGTATAATAGGGCAAAGATGGTAGGATGTCACTGTATTGATTAGGTTATGTTATAGCACAAAGGTGATCACTCATCACTCCCTGGATTATGTCAATTTATGTGGCAGAGGTGAAATGAAGGTCCCTGATCACTGGACTTTAAGATAAGCAAGGCTGACCTAAATCAAGTGAGTCCTTTAAAAGAGGGTCCAGGGCTTCCCAGAAGAGAGAGACTCAATGTAGCAGACACTTTATGTCTTTGAAGAAGCAAGTTGCTACAGATTCTTAAGCAATAAGGAAATGGATTCTGTCAAACACCTGAAGGAACATGGAAGAACATGCTTCCCCAGTCAAGTCTCCTGATGAGAATGCAGCCTGCCCAGTGGAACTTTCCCAGTTTTCAGAACATTCAGGACATAGGTGGCACCCTCTGGTCCTCATTAACTCAAAGCAACTCCTGAATGCAGCCTTTTGAGACAGCTAGCAGAGAAGCAGCTCAGCTGTGCTCAGATATCTGACCTCCAGAAACTGTGAGGTCATCTATGTGGGTGGTTCTAAGCCGCTATTTTTGTGTAATTTGTTACGCAGCATGGAAGACTGATACACACCCACAGGACAGGGTGCATGATGAGTTAGGGGAGTTGTAGGTTGGTTTTGGGAATCATGGCAAGTGATGCTAGCAGGTTGGTCAGGGACCAGATGATAGATGATTATAGTGTGAATGTGTTGGTGTCTTGTCTTCATTCCTGTGACCATTGCTATTTCAGGGAGTCAAGAACAACTTCCAAATCTTAGAGTGCTACCTCTTATATTGGGATCTTCTTTTCTGTGTGTGTGGTGGGAAATTTATGTCTGTTAGGAGCAATATTCAACTAATGACTTATGAGAATTGGTGTGTCCATATCTCAGCTCCCTCACCTATGTAGGAATTTTTAGGTGTTTTTTGGACATGAGTTTCTATAGTGTTTCAGAGGAAGTAAGCTCCAGTTGACCACACTGGGAAATTTGTTTAATAGCACGTCCTGCAATAGCCACCTTCCCTTTTGTCAGTTCCTCCCCCACTCTCTCCCATGGGTTGGATTGCATCCTTCAAAATCATTGCTCGCTGAGAACCCCAGAATGGTATCTTTTCAGAAATAGAGTCATCGCAGATGCAATTAGATATGATGAGGTCTTATTGGATTGGGTGGGCTCTAGATCTGCACAAGTTTCCCTACAAGAGACAGCAGAGGAGACACAGACACAGAAGAGAAGCCATATGGAGACAGAGACAGAGACTGGAGTGACACGGCCACAAGCCCAGGGACGCCTGAAGACCCCAGGAGCTGAAAGAAGCAGGAAGAAGCCTCCCCTGGAACCTCCAGAGAGTATACGACCCTGTCCATGCCTTGATTTCAGCCTTCTCATCTCCAACACTGGGAGAGAATAAATTTCTGTTGTTTCAAGACACTAAGTTTGGGGTACTTTCATACAACAGCCCTAGGAAAAGAATACATTCTCCTGCTGGTGTTTCCTGGGCTCCTCTCTCAAATAATGATTTGTTATAGAATCTCCAGGTGTGCTTCTGTGTGAACTCAAACTCAGAAAATTTTATACAGAATGTTATTCTTCATATCTTCATGATCAAATTTTCTGTCTCTATTTTCAATCCTCCTTCTATCTGCCCCAGGACTTGCCTGATATGTAGCACAGTCAGGATGTAGGCGGCATCCTCCGGTTTGGATTTCCTCAAAGCAAAAGCTCCCCAAGAAATAACACCGAGATGAATTTCCAGCTGTTTCCGTAGAATAGATTCTTTCGCCATTAAGTGGCACAGGAAGAACATCTTTATTCTTTCTGCATCCTAATTATCTGTATGAAGCCATATTCCTTTGAGTACATTGTCCATAAGTACTGTGCTACCTAGAAATTTAGGTTATCTATATTTCTTCATCAGATGCCAAGTTACTACAGGACACTGGAAAACCAGCTTTGGGGGTAAGGAGAGTACAAAATTTTGTGTGATCGCCCTTACACACTCACAGTTTGCCAGTGTTGTGTTGAGTGTGAAGGAAGCAAAGTAATTTCCCACCCCATTTAGATCTCGATTCCAAATGGCAAGCAGGTAGGCTGCCAACTTAGAGGGAAGAGCTTTTGCCACAACATATGGTTCTGCTTTCGGTGTAGGATTAAAACAGAGAAACTCAACGGAACAAAGTTTGGCTGCCCGTGCTCCCCGAGTCGAAGTGTTTGTGTGCTCACGCAGCAACACGGAATCGCAGTGCTATAAACATAGCACCCTTTGTTCACACCTTCTGCACAGTGTGCGAGGATGTTTGTCACAATTAGCCTTATCGTTGGGAGATGAGTGGGGAATCTAGCGGGGTGTGGGGAAACCCGTTTGCAGCCTGCCCCCGTTGGGAAGCAGTGCCATCAACAGGAACATATCAGAGACCCTGCTGCACACATTTCAGGGTATCTGGTGCAATCCCATAAGTAAGCTGTACACCTGCCAAGAAAATTTGGAACCATACCTCCCTGCAGAAGGAGGGATTGCCATTTGGCAAATGTGGTGGTTCCCTTGTCTTTTTAAAATTTTTTTTTTTCATCTTTGCAGCTCAGGAAGCTTCTTTTTTGGCCTTCCTCACTTTTTTTTTTTTCAATTTCCAAATCACATCAAGGAGCCCAGGCCAAGTGGAAATAATGAAAAAGTTAATGGGAGAAGTAAAAATTAGGAAGACTACCTGCTGGTGTGGGGTTGATGATTATCTTTCTAAGGTGTTATCTTTATCCTCTACCCATTTGAAAAGATAATGTCCCCTTCTTACTTGCTGGTTGTCTAAGGGTAGTTTTCTTTTTAGGGGTTGCTTGAGCATACCACTGGTGTTGAAAAAACCAACACAAAGGAAAAATGTTTCCTAAAATAGAAACATGAGGAACCTAGAAATTTTTATCCCCAAACTCTAGTCCTTGGAATACCTCTCTCCTTTCATCTTAGGCTACCGTCACCTTGATGATTGCTTCTTCTCAAAAAAAAAATGTTCTGAGCCAGAGCCCCATCCTCTCTTTGTTAGAGAGATGATGTACTAACCAGGACATCACTGTTGATGTGACCTTCAGAAGGGAGAAGCCTCTTTAAGTAAGTGATTTGTGATCTTTCTGCTTTTTGGGTGTAGGCATTTATGGCTATGAACTTTCCTCTCAGGATGGCTTTAGCTGTATCCCACAGATTTTGATAACTTGTTTTCCCTTTATCATTTAGTTCAAAGAATCTCTTGAATTCCATCTTAATTTCCTCATTGACCCAACTATCATTCAGCAGTAGGTTGTTTAGTTTCCATGACTTTGTGTTGAGATGCCTGCTTCTGTTGGAGTTTATGTCTAATTTTACTCCACTGTGGTCTGAGAAGATGCATGGTATAATTTCTATTTTTTTAAATTTGTTGAGATATGTTTTGTGCCAAAGGATGTGATTCCATTATTATCCTCTAACAATGGAATATTAGAGAATGTTCCATGAGCTGATGAAAAGAACATATATTCAGTGGTTTGGGGGTAGAATGTTCTGTAAATGTCTGTTAGGCCCATTTGTTACAGAATTCTGTTTAAGTTCATTGTTGCATGTGTGTATCATGGAGTACTACTCAGCCATAAAAAGTGGTGAACTAATATCTCTAGTATTAATCTGGGTGGAACTGGAGACCATTCTTCTAAGTGAAGCATTGCAAGACTGGAAAAGCAAACACCACATGTACTCACTAATAAATTGGAACTAATAGATCAACACTTATGTGCACATATGGAAATAACATTCATCAGAAATCAAGCAGGTGGGAGGGGGAAGGAGGCGTTAGGTAAATTCATACCTAATGGATACAATGCACACCATCTGGGGGATGCGCACACTTTGACTCAAATGGTAAAAAAGCAATTTGTGGAGCCAAAACATTTGCACTCCCATAATACTCTGAAATAAATTTAAAAAGCCCTTTCCTAAACAAAATTAAAATAATTCCTTTCATGAACACACATGTAAATGATTTTGTGGTAGTTCGTGAGTAGCTTAGGTAACAACCAGGTACAGCTTGTAGAACTGTCCATGGTACTGAAATTGGCTCCATGAACAAAACCCAAAATGACCCTCCTGTCCCCACTATAAGTTTTCCTTGTAGCTTTCTTATGCTTTGCGTTCCTACACCAGCAGGCCTTGATGACCGGAACATTATAGTCTTTCTGTTTACCAACCTTTTTACCCTTTGAGCTCTTTCTCAGAAATGGCAGATTTTTGGAGGTTAACAACTCTGAGATTCGCCATTCATCACTCACCTGTGGCTTCTCAATTAGACCTTCTGCATGTGTTGCTTTCAACACAACCTGACCAGATACACATAACTGCTTTCCTGGTCCCCTCATAAAAATCCCTACCCTCCGTTGGTCATGGAGGTGGATTTGAGGCAATTTTCCCATCTCCCAGTTGGTGCTAACCGCAATACATTCCCTATCTTCCTTGGCAATCCTTTTTGTCTCAGTAATTGGCTTTCTTTCTGGGAAGGGACCATATCTAGGCTGAAACCTCTTTTTGGGTTCAGAAACAGTACTCATCGTGCACGGTAAGAAACATACCCCCTCCCCACCGCAGGGGCTCTAAAACATTCCCAGGATAAGAGAGATTTCATGAAGAATCCTGCTGGGAGCCTATGGATGGACTGGCATTTGGAAAATACCATGTCTTACTTCTTGCCCAAGATATTTAAATAAAATAAGCCAAGAGTGCCCAAGGGTGCGACATAGAATGAGGAAGGATTGAAAGACAAAAATGACTTACTTTTTGGGGAAAGTAGGAAAGGCTTTATGAAGTAGACAAAGATTGAAATGGGTATAAAAGTATGATTAGCATTCTGACTGCTGAAAAAGTACATATATTTTTGTCAAAGCAAGGAACACACCAAGTTAATATTTGCCAGATTATACACATTTTTTTAGAAAATGGCATAAATATATGATCACAGCAACATTTCTTGAATCTTCCTTGTGGATCAGAAATGGCATGAGTAGTTCTGAAAGGCATTGCTTCCTTTGCCCCAATTATTATTATTATTTTGTGATAGGTATTTGTACACTTTTTATTATTTTTAACTATTTGTATTTTGAAATCATTTCAGGTTTACACAAAAGTTCCAAAAATTGGCACAGGGAATTCTTGTTTTTCTTTCGCTTGGCTTCCCCAAACATTAGTGCCTCAAATAACCACAGGAAAATTATTGAAAGTGGGGAATTAACGCTGCTATCACACTGTGAGCTAATCTACAGACATTCAGATTTCTTCAATTGTCCCATTACTGTTGTTATTCTGTCTTAATGTCCCCCCAGGACCACACATTCTATTCATTGCCATATTTCTACTTTTATCTGGGACACATCCTCAGTTTTTGTCTTTTTTCAAATTGAACTTTTTGGAGGATACAGGCCAATTCTTTTGCAGAATATCCTTGAATTTGTATGTTTATCTGTTGTTCTGTCATCAGATTAGATCGAGGCTGTGCATTTTTGGCTGAAATACCACACGCTTGATGTTGGGTCCTTCTCAGAGCATTGTATCATCAATGATGTTAAGACATCTTATTATCGGTGATAACTTTGGTCATTTGGTTAAGGTGGTGTCCACTGGTTTGCTGTGTTGGAGCTAGTATATTTTCCCCTTTGCAACTAGTAAGTGCCTTGTGGTGAGATCCTTTAAGACTATATGAATATCCTCCTTCTGATGATACTGTTCACTTATTTTAGCCCTCTATGGCCAACTCTTGCCTGAAATAATCACTGTCATTTCCCATTTCAACCATTCCCTCTACATTTATGCATTGGAGCTCTACTGTCCTAGGAAACTATTCTTTCTCCCTCATTTATTTATTTATTCAGAAAATTATTTGGGCTCACAAATAATAATGTTTTGTATGGGTGTAATCCTTTACTATTACGACTTATTTTGTTGTTCCAGTTGTCCCAG
This sequence comes from Lepilemur septentrionalis, assembly GCA_963573855.1. Taxonomy (NCBI): domain Eukaryota; kingdom Metazoa; phylum Chordata; class Mammalia; order Primates; family Lepilemuridae; genus Lepilemur; species Lepilemur septentrionalis. The sequence continues at coordinate 9,894 of CAUYMX010027608.1, read as the reverse complement.
ATTCGGCTGTTGGGAGCTCTTCCAAGCTCTCAATGTGTCCTTCCTTCTTCCTATTCTTACAGAAAAGACAGCATGGCTGGGTGTGATGGCTCACGCCTGTAATCCCAGCACTCCGGGAGGCCGAGGTGGGAGGATGGCTTGAGCTCAGGAGTTCGAGACCAGCCTGTGCAAGAGTGAGAACCCATCTCTACTAAGAATAGAAAAATTAGCTAGGCATTATAGCATGCACCTGTAATCTCAGCTACCTGGGAGGCTGAGGCAGGAGGATCACTTGAGCCCAGGAGTTTGAAGTTGCAATGAGCTACGATGATACCACGGCACTCCAGCCTCAGTGACAGAAGTAGACTTTATCTCAAAAAAAAAAAAAAAAGATAGCAACATTGCTCAACCCATTTCATTTGTGGTCCTGATTACCACATGAGAGGACTGAAGTAGTCACTGGCGCAGGGATGGTCTTTGTGCCAAAGCCCCCAGTGGAGGGCTGTTTCAGCAAACTTGAATACTTCTAGACTTCTTTGTTTTAATGTTTCTTTCAGAGACTGTCTTCCCTCTTCTTTCTCTTTCTTTCCTTAGTCATCAGATCTCACAACTGTCAGCCTCCTCCCCATCGCTCCTCATATTTGGTCTGATTTTATGCATAATTGTTTGATAAGGTGCGAGGGGAACAGCCCCAGTGTCTGCAGTGTAAAAGTCAGAGGTTTGTGATGGATGGTCCTGGCCGCCCTGCTGTTTTCTGTGTTGTGCCCCAACACCAACACCTGGCCGAGGTACAGCCCTTGTTCTGCAGGAAACATCCGTTCTGCTTTCTGCCTTTCCAGTGACACGAGATATGTAAATAACAGGCCACCTGGAGAGCTCCATGCCAGCACTGCACACAGAGATAATTTAATCAGAACCAAAAAGAGTGGAAATAACAGAGACGGTTTCACAAAGAGAAAGCCAAATGAACGTTCCCGCTAGATAAAAAAAAAAAATGCAAAGGGGCTTAACATATATTTCAGCACAAACTTTCTGCAATACATGAACATATAAAGATTCTTTTTTTTTTTAAATTTCAGAATATTACAGGGGTACGTACTCTTTGGTTACATAAATTGCCTTTGCAGTGCCCAAGTCAGAGCTTCAAGCGTGCCCAACTCCCAGATGGTGCACACTGCACCCTTTAGGTGTGAATATACCCATCCCCTCCTCCCCCTCCCACCTGCTTGACACCCGATGACTGTTATTTCCATATGCGCAGAGAAGTGTTGATCAGTTAGTGCCAATTTGATGGTGAGTCCATGTGGTGCTTGTTTTTCCATTCTTGTGGTACTTCACTTAGCAGAATGGGCTCCAGCTTCATCCAGGATGATACAAGACATGCTAGATCACCATTGTTTTTTGTGGCTGACTAGAACTCCATGGTGTACATAGACCACATTTTATTAATCCACTCATGGATTGATGGGCACTTGGGTTGTTTCCACATCTTCGCAATTGTGAATTGTGCTGCTATAAACTTTCGAGTGCAGGTGTCTTTTTTACAGAATGTCTTTTTTTCCTCTGGGCAGATACCCAGTAGTGGGATTGCTGGATCAAACAGTAGTTTTACTTTCAGTTCTTTGAGGTATTACGATTCTTTACTGAATTATTTCCATGTCTTCAGAGTTAAGTGGTATGTAGAAGCAGACCTTGGGGTATGATAAAATGGTCTCTTACCTATTCCAGGTGTTGAGGGAAACATCTCAAATGGCAGTTTTATTTTGCTAGATTACAATTTAGGGGAGAAATGATGTATGTACTTAGGCAGGGTGGGGTTTCTTTGGTTTATTTCTTTTGTTGTTCTCTGTAGCTTACCAATTCAGTGGGGAAAAATATACATCCATGTTATTATATGCATTTTATAAATATGAGTAATATTTTATGCCATTTATTATATATTGGTCATTAATTATATAGTTATATAAAATATAGACTATATAAAGGGAAGAATATATTAGAACATATTGTTTATACATATACATATATAAAATCAGACCATCTCAAGTACATGGGGCTATCATATGCTCTGAGGAGGGATGAGAACAGTTTCTTGAGAGTGGTTTTTTAGTCTACAACATGGGGTTCCTGCTGATTGTTCATTGCAAGGCTTCTCTGCAAACTCAGAAGGGATATTAATTATTGCAGGTCACACCCTTCTTAAGTTAGGAAACTAAGTTTTAAGTATTTTTGAGACCACGCTAATGACCCTGTCATGGAAGAAATACACCCTTGTGAAAATGAGTACAGATTTTATTTGTTTGTACGATGACTTTAGCCGTCCATGTGATTAATAAAGCTTTCAGAAGTGGGTGTTGAAACAGCTAAAGGAATTAAATGAACAGCAGATGCTGAAGGACACGTGTTGTTGAGAGAGATTACTGATACACACGCCATTTTCATTTCAATGAGAATGAAAATAAAGGGCAAGGGTGATTTCTCAGCCATCTGAGTATTTGTTCAACAAGATGCCTTAACAACGCACCACTGACTTTTTCTTTAACTAAATGTTCTCTGAATTAAACCTTAACATACTCCGGTACATGAGGTTGTATTCCATGCACCGTATTTAATGAATCACAGTGAGAGTAGATAGTGGAACAAAGTAAACCCCATAACAATAGTCAGGTTAACTGCCTGTAACGTCTTACAGAAACAAAGGAAGACAATTGCTAACACAGGATTATCACTGTGAAAATGACAGTCATGCACGATTTTTTTAACTTTGTTTGCTCGTACCTTGTCTCATTCATTTAAGAGACGTCCACAGACATGGGCTGACTGTATGTTAATTTTACTGACAAATAAAACACAATATCAGCTATAGGTGACATGGAGATGCACCATGTGGATTCCCTTTTGTGGAAGGACTTGCTGCCTGGGGTTGACCTCAGCAGCAGAGAGCTGCCTTTTCTGAGGTCCTGCTCTTACCAAGAGAGCCTGCATCCAGTGAGGAAGCCCAGCCTCAAGCGGCTGGCCATAGTGGCTCAACTCAGGGGACTCTAATGACCCTACTCACTTCACAGTTCAGTGTCAGGCTGGAAGTGGCTTTGTTGCACCTACATGGCCGTTTAACTTCTCTCTCTCCACCCTATCATGCTTTCTTTCACGTGTGTTGGTCCTTAGCGAATATCTTGCACTGCAAAATCCATCTTAGCTTCAAATTTTGGAGAAGCCCACCTGCAACCATTGGCACTTGGAGGGGTCTCAGATAAGGTGATGAGGTGATACTTATAAGGTGGATCCCTCATTGCCTGGCCCAGAAGGAGAACTCCCTCGCTATGGTCAGTGAGGCAGAGGGAGTCCGTGGTGCCGAGTGATGGTCCAGTTTTAGAAAAACAACCATTGGTGGTAAATTCTGATGGAAGAGTATCAGAAGGGACTGCACAAGTGGAGATGATTCATCTGGTGTTTGAGAGTCATTCAGGAAATAGTGGCCATTGCATGGATGGTTTTAAGTACCAGTGGTGTGCTACAGAAAAATAAAGGATAACGGAGAGACTAATGGTTGATTGGAAGCCACCGGTGAAAACCATAGATGCTTTTTGGTGGCAAACAAAGAAGTTCTCATCTCCATTAGGAGAAGGCAGAGAAACCAGGACCAGCTCCAGGATCCAAGAGTGCACCTGGCTGAACATCAAAGAAAGCTAAATGCCCAATGAAAGCCCATCTCTAAAACCAAGTTCACAGCACTGGTTGTGAAAACGTGGGACTCTGACTCATGGGATATAGACATTTGGGTGAATATTCCCAGTGCTTTCTACCTGTCCAGACTCATCTAAAATTTCTGAGCCTGCACAAAGAGTCATCAGTAAGAGCTGGAAGTCCGTCTGGGATAGAAGATGATGTAGAGGTTTCTCCCCCAAAAGACATCAGATGCTCCCTCTGTCTGTTTCTCCACCTGATTTTTATCTGAAAGCCAATGACTATAGTTAAGCCTCCTCATAATAGCTGGGTTTGTGCTGAGTCATAAAAGGGAAGGGAAGGTTTACCTAGAAGGAGCCCTATCACTGAATCACTGTGTGCTGTCCAACAGGTGACGTATACCTGAGACTAGATTGCTTGCGGGCCTGATTCTGGGGCCAGAACATAGCACTGTGGAAGAGTTTCTTGAATTCAGAGTATTCTCTTCCGAGATGTAGAATTTAACCCTGTGAACAGTATCCAAGGAAACAGTGCGAACTTCTATTAGGATGGCCACTAGTTGCATGGAAAGAATTTGGGCTGATGTTGAGTGAAGTAGAAGTGTCAGAATTGGGCTGGGTGTGGTGGCATGTGCCTGTAGTCCCAGCTACTCAGGCGGGTGAGGCGGGAGGGTGGCTTGAGACCAGGAGCTCAAGGTTGAAGTGAGCTATCATCCTGCCACCGCACCCCAGACCTCCAGCCTGGGTGACAGAAGGAGACTATGCCTCTAAAAACAAACAAATGAATAAAAAAAATGTCAGAATTGCTGTGGCAGATGGCAACAGATGGGAGCAAAAGCTCAGAAAGTTGGATGTGCTGGAAGGAAGGTGCTACCTGATGTTTCTCTTCCCCAGCAAAGAAAATGAGATGTGTGAAGTCCAAGACAAGGAATTGGGGAGAGAGCTCTGCATACTCAACCATCCAATGGTGGTGTTCTCTCAAGCCAGGGCTCAGAGTAGAAGCAGTGATAGCATTTGGCTTGCTGATAACCATTAAGACCTGAAATAATAGAGATCTTGTGGAAATGCTAATCTGCCTATAGACAGTGGGCCACACCTATCTCAATGACCAGTGATGTCACAGTGTCAGTTGAGGGGTGCTGACTCACAGAGAGGTATGGACAGGTGGGTGAAATCAACTGCACAGGATCTAAGAGCGGCACTCCTCAGCCTGTATCTGCAGAAGGCATCACCATGGACAATGAGAAGGCTGAGAATACTCACTCCTTTCTCCAGCATCCACCGGACCTTTCCTATTTCCAAAAGTGGGCTTGTGTTCAGAACTGTAACCTATTGGTTGAAGAGATTTGGGGGTCCCCAGGAGGACTCTCTGTCATTGAAAAGACACAGTATTCTACTATGACCTATTCTTCAATATTTTATTCTGTCATAAGATGACACTAGAATGATGGGATGGTGGAGAATCTTGACATCCTACAGTGCAGGTAGCCACAGCTGCAGAGCTGGCATGGGAGGAGGGCAGCAATAAGACCCCGAGGCAGTAGCAATGCTGTAGTCTATGACATTTGACATCTGCAGTACAGTCCTAAGCAGAGGGTTCTAGCTCTGATTTTGGCTGTGGCTGAGACACTTATTTCTCTTTATATGGACAAGTTTCTTTTTGTTTTCTTCTGCTGCTGCCTTGAGCTTGGACTTCCCAGCCCCCAGAGTCATGAGAAATACATTTCTAACATCTATAAATTACCGTGTCTAAGATGTTTTGTTATAGCAGCAGAAACAGACTAAGACACCAACCTCGAATATTTTACGTTATTACGGCATGCTATGTTGTAAGCTATATTGCGTTATGATATGCATGTGATAGTGTGCAATGTCATAGTGGGTTTACATTCTGTCTTCCATACTAGAATTCAAATAACTTATCTCTGTGCAGAGCTCTTGGTGCATTAAAAACCCTGAACAAGGATTTATAATTCAAAGAAATGATGCCACCAGCAACCAGGAAAGGACTCAGCCACTTACAGGTATTCTCTAAAAAAGAAATTCATTAAAGGAATGAGGGAACGATGGAAGGAATATGTCCTCCTTTCTGAAATTCCCACATCAAGGACACTAGTGTGTTCTCGGTGTTAAAAATTTTCATCAGTTTCACAAAGTAAAGGACAATGAGATTGTTTCTAATACTCATGTTTGTCCATTTAAATCTTCTCTTGGTAAGTCTGATGTATATTGGGTAGGCTCTGGGAAACTTGAGACTTGCTGTTTCTGCACTATGAGAGTCTTCTCACCCATATGGAGATTTATTTTCTCAAAGTCACGTGAAAGGATTGGAGCCCGAACTATATTTTGTAAAATGCTGGTGACAATTTATTTTCTGAGAACTGTCATTGGGTGGCTTAAATGTATGATTTTAAGGCATAATTACAGACACCGTAAGTCAATATTTACACACATCTCTACCCAGAGATGATGACATAGCTGCGCTAAATAATCACTTAGTCATGTAAATAAATCCTACAGCCCTCCCCATATCAACAGCTTAGTACATATCATGCTGGTGTAAATTAAGGACCAAGGGCTGTGGAACTAATGGTGTGATTTGTGGGTTATTCCAAAGATAGCGACCCTGTGCAGTGATCCAGTGTGTGCTTCTATTTGTCAAACATAGCCCCTGAAAGTGAAGTGTGTGCCTCCCTGCCTCGTTCGATTCACGCATGAGTCTTGTGTGAAGGCAAACTCCTCATGATGCCTCTTCCTGCAGTCTGTGAACTCCGGAAAGCCAGTGGGTGGGCGTGTGGATTCTCAGATCCCAGGAAAAAGACTCAGATAAAACCTGTGGCAATCACAGGTGTTTCTTGAAAAACTGATTCAGATGTTATTATACATAAATGTCAGGAGAGAGAGAGAGAGAGTGAGATACAGAAATGAATTTTGTTCATTCTGTTGGACTTCTGCTTCATTAATTATATGTATTATGTAGATGTAATGATTCGGTTTTTTTTTCAACGAAGCAATGGGGACATGCATTTCCTCAATCGATCACTCACTCTTCCTAGTACCCATTCTGTCATTCTTCTAGGGGAGAATTTGTCTTAAAATTTTATTCCCAATTATCCATACCGTTCCCTCTTTTATTGATGATCTCTGAGATCATTAGGCACGAGTGACATCTATCGGGGGGCTGTCATATACATTGGGCTGTTTTTCCACCTCACTTATTTTTTAAGGCACTTCTCAGTAAATTAATGGATCCAAACCCTCATTTCAATTATTTTTATTATGCCCGGCTGCAGCTTGCTCCCATTAAAAATGAGAGTGTACAGTTCATTTAAGGATCCGATATTCCCGCTAAGCAGTAATTCACGTTGCTTTCCTCATTACCACTCCACTGACTCCTGGGACTTCTTTGATTTACGGAAGCACTTGCTGTTGGAACTCTGCCTCCGTCTGCTGAACACTGTTTGTATCCTGGGAACTTTACCTCGAGATGCTTAATAATTACTAATGAAGTTTTTCTCCGGTTTGTTCAGCTACATCCACTGTGGTTATCAGAGTGAACTCAAGGAGAAACTATGAGCTTTAATGCATTTCTAGAAGAGTAAGTAATTTTTTTGCTTGCATTGGTACCCACAGGAGCAAATGACAACCTTCAGCATCAGCTTAGTCAAACACTGACATTGGTTCCCTTGAGTTTGGACTTTCAAGGGAGATGCATTTCCTGGATATCTTTGCTCCTTTTAGCTAATGGTCAATTTCTGAACAAATGTGGTATCATTTCTATTAAGTGTTCATTGAGTGATATATGTGACAGTCATATGGAGTGTGTTATCAGTTGCCTATGCTGCGTAACTAATCACCACATGCATAGTGGCTTAAAACAACACCCATTCATTAGCTCACAGTTCTGTGGGTCAGAAATCCAGCACAGTAACTGGATGGGTCTTCTGCTCATGGTATTACAAAGCTGAAATCCAGGTGTTAAAGAGATTGCATTTTTAGCAGGCTTCGGGGAAGCATTTGCCTCTAAACCTAATCTTGTTATTGGCAGAATTCAGTTACTCGTGGTTGTAGGACTGAGGTCTACTTTTTTTTCTTTAATTTAATTTAATTTTAATTTTTTTTATTTCAGAACATTATAGGGGTATAAGTGCTTTGGTCACAGAAATTGCCTTTGCACCACCAGCATCAGAGCTACAAGTGTGCCCATCCCCCAGACAGCACATACCACACCCATTAGTTTTCATTTATTTATTTATTTATTTGCTGGCTGTCTTTCAGCCGAAAGCCTCACTCATCTCCCGAACACTGGCCACATCATTTTTCCCATGGTCTCCTCAATCGCTAAGCTGACAACAGCACATCAAATCTTCCTGGTCATACTTTAAATCTCTAACTTCCTGTTTTGCCATCAGCCGGAGAAAAAATGCTTTTAAAGCCTCCTGGCTCACGTGCATAATGTCTTTATCTTTAGGTCAATGCATTTGGGACTTTGATTGCATCTGCAAAACCTCTTTACAGCAGAACCTAGGCTAGCGTTTTGACTGGGGAAGCTGTGGGTACATCAGCTGAATTTATTACATCCTTGGGACACTCCAGCTGGAATCACCCAAGAAACTCAGGGCTTATTTAGTCCCAAGGGTTTTTTTTTTCCTGTTCTGTAGCAAATATTAAGCAAAAGCAAAACTATCAAGAAACTGCTGTCTATTGCCCTGCTGTTGCTGATGTCCGTATTAAAGAAGAGTTTGCAACTGAGCTGAGGACAGGATGCAACGTTAATATTCATCTGTGAATATCGACATTCAGGAGGCACTGAAGAAGTTGCTTCCCTGAGGTACATGTGGAAGGGTTTATGTTTAAGGTCAATAAAGCGAGACTGGGTTTATAGTATATGCAAGTACAAACTGAGGACAGATTCCTTGGGAACGGTTGCCGTGTGGTCATCAGCTCACTGGCCAGTTACTGAGATTACACCTGGAGGACACAGCTGACATTCAGATTAGCTTGTGCTCTGCCCCTTCACATTTCCAGGGGAAAAGAGCCAATAGAATAGATACATACATTCCTAGATAGATACATAGATAGATTAGATATACAGAGAGATACATAGATAGATACATACATACATAGATACATAGATAGATACATACCTATATAGATACATAGATTAGATAGATGCATACATACCTAGATAGATACCTAGATACATTAGATATACAGAGAGATAAATAGATAGATAGATACATACATACATAGATACATACCTACATAGATACATAGGTTAGATAGACACATACATTGACACACAGATAGATACCTAGATTAGACAAATACATAGATTAGATCGATACATAGATACATTTATAGATACATAGATAGATACATAGATAGATTAGATACATACATAGATAGATTAGATACATACATAGATTAGATAGATACATAGATACATAGACACATAGATACATACATAGATAGATTAGATAGGTAGGTACATACATAGATAGATTACATAGATACATAGACAGATTAGATAGATATATGGATAGATACATAGATTAGATAGATAGATAGATGGTCCTAAGTGTATGTTTATCCTCATTCCTCATTTACGTATTAAACCACCTAAGATTGGGAAAATTCTCTTTTTTGCTGAATGTAACCACACAGTCAGATTTTCATACACAAAAAAGCCATTTGTAATGGAAATATTTCCACTCTGTCGATTAATATGCAGAGAGCATTATAATTAATAATCCATTACAGCGAAACTGTGGCGCAGCCAGAGGTCTGGAGTGGAACCAGAACCCTGATTTATTTTGAATATAATATTTTGATGGCGTCTACCTGTTTCTTTGCAAATTACGCTCCAGTCAGGACTGAAAATATTCTGCTACCTGTGAAGTGCTTGGGAAAACATACGTTTTTCAGGAGGTTTTGTTAATCTTATTTTTGCTTCTTGAGATATTTTTTGCTGGGTTAAACGATGGAGTGAATCATATTTTACCATCATGTTCTGTTAGATTCAGGCTTTTCATGAGCTATAAAAAAGAGGAAATTATTATTATACCATGCAGATATTGCCCCAAATTCATTCAAGCATCTACTGATAAAATGTTTTTGAGTTGTGGTGGTAAATTTTACCACTATCAGAGTGACTAGAATTAATGAACAGTCTATAAAAAATTGTACAGTAACAAGCATGGGGCAGCAGGTAACATTCCTTTTCCTTTCT
>CAUYMX010027604.1:0-19253 GCA_963573855.1 Lepilemur septentrionalis | reverse complement strand
TTGCTCAGGCTGGTCTCGAACTCCTGAGCTGAAGCAATCCTCCTGCCTCAGCCTCCCAGAGTGCTAGGATTCCAGGTGTGAGCCACCGTGCCTGGCCTAGCCTTCTCTTAAAACTTCTCGCTTCCTTCTTCAGTAAGGATGGGCCCATAGCCCTGCAACTGAATCCTTTGGTTACAAGGCCTTCTTCTTTGGCTTTTCCAGCATTGCCTTGATGCTTCTTTAAAGGACATTCCGGATTTTATTTTGTTTCCTTAGTGAATATAAACCTTCTGATATTATTATTATTTTTGGATGGGGTCTTGCTATTATGCCAAGGCTGGTCTCAAACTCCTGTGCTAAAGCAATTCTTCTGCCTCAGCCTCCCCCAAGTACTTCTGATATTATTTTCATTTTATTTTATTTATTTATTTTTCTGAGACAGAGTCTCTGTTGCCCGGGCTAGAGTTGCATGGCATCAGCCTAGCTCACAGCAACCTCAAACTACTGGGCTCAAGCGATCCTCCTGCCTCAGCTTCCCAAGTAGCTGGGACTACAGGCATGTGCCACCATGCTCAGCTAATTTTTTTTTTACATATATATATATATATATATATTTTAGTTGGCCAGTGAATTTATTTCTATTTTTAGTAGAGATGGGGTCTTGCTCTTGCTCGAGCTGGTTTCGAACTCCTAACCTTAAGCGATCCGCCTGCCTCGGCCTCCCAGAGTGCTAGAATTACAGGGGTGAGCCACTGTGCCTGGCCCTGATATTATTTTAAAACCTAGTATGAAGGTGTCAGGAAAGTTTCAATGTGCTTGTGTTTGTTTTACTGTCTGAAGACTGTTCTCTAAATTGGTTTGTCAAGAGGATAGAAATTGGCTGATCGTCCTATAATGTATGGTTAAAAGATGGAAGAAAAGAGAAATGAATTCATGAATCCATTTTGATTTGATTCTTTTTCATCTTTGTGTTGCCCCATTCTGGATCATTTTTCTTCTTTTCCACCGAGAATGTGCTGACTTTCCATCTCCTTTCCTCCATGTGTTCCTGTATTCTTGGCTGTTCTGTGTGCCACCTTTCTCCTGTTTGGGAGGGCTTTGGGAATGAGTGCAGTTAAATGTTGAAACTCCAAAGTTGGGAATGTATCTGTTGCTCACTCCGTATGTGTGTTTTTACTCCCTGGTGGTCACTATCACTAGAATCCTGCAATGATAAGTCGAAGTTGAAAGGCCCCTTGTCTGGTCAAGGCAGTGAAGGCAGCACACCCAGCTCTCTGTACATGGAGTATGGTAAGTGAGTACTAGGAAGGCCAGGGCTAAAATTGTATCTTTTTCTCTGCTCTCTCCTTGTGCCTGCTAAGCTGTAAGCTTTGGGGTTCATCCCAGCTCTGTGGAGGGTACACACTGTACAGTCTCACCCACCCTTTTGTCATTTTCAACTCCTGTGCTAGAAATCACATCTCCCTGCCATTTCTCTTGCTCCTCTCTGACTTAGGGGTCCCACCCTATTTTACACTCTGGGTGTTATCACTCTCTGTCAGTTGATCCAGATGGAATGGCTCTTTGGGTACGAGGGACCTTGAAAAGAAGCCCTGGAACATCTGGGCTTAATTACCAAAAGACAAGCTCTACATGGAAATCAGGCACAGGAGGAAACCATTTGTGTCCTTTTCTGACTCTCAGGGTTTTTAAATTTTATTTTACTTATTTTTTTCTTTTTTGTGGGGTAGGAGGGAAAGTATGTTGTCTTTAAATTTAGATGATAAAAGGATTATCTCCAGGCTCTATTTATTCCACCATTCTCCAACCAAGAAGCTTATTGCTTTGGGATCCCAAGAGTCTGAGTAATTCCTTTAGAAGGTAGACATCTTCTTTTCAACCTCTAATTCCCAGTTACCTGGGAAGACTTGGGAACATCTTTAGTAATAAATCTTCAGGCTTCTCAAAGAAGCTTGGCTGTTACAGATTTGCATTTCAAGTCAAAGTTTTTTACATCCATATTCTATTTTCCCACAGAGGGTGGCCAGTACCAGTGCTCAGGGGAAGGCATGTTCCGAAGACCATCAGAAGGACAGTCGCTCATCAGCTACCTCTCCGAGCAAGACTTTGGCAGCTGTGCAGACCTGGAAAAGGTGAGGAATCTAAGGGGCTGAAGAGCTCCTGAGTTGAGACATCTGGCCTGAGGGTCTGTGGTGCCATTTGTTCTAATGAAATTTTGGGTACACAGCAGTGACGTGAGTATAGATTATAGTAAAGATAAGTTCACAGTGAAAATGAGCTTAGCAAATTCTGTTTCCAGGGAACTCTTCAGGACGTATGTACTCCTTGTTGAGTCTAAAATATTATCAATTTTATCTTAAAAGCCAACCCAGGCAGAGAAACCTTGAACTTTTACCACATGATTGTTGTTCCCTTGACCCTGGAACTTTAGGTAAATACTGTTTCCAGAACCAACACCTATATTTTGTTTTAAGGCTCAGATATGTATTATAATAAGTAACATCCATGTAGCATTTTATAGCTTACAAAGCACTTTTATCTTGAGATATAGCATTTACCTTAATACTTCACATACAGGTGTATGACTTTGGGAAAGAGCCTGATTGAAACCCTGGGCTTCTTCTCTATCATATTTTTATGTAGAAAGTGTGACAGGAGGGGGCAGGCGTGGCCAGGTAAGTGAGCAAAGAGAATCTGGAACAGGTTTTCTGGCCATCAGCTTTCCTTATAGTAAAAATGTATATTTTCCCTGGGTGACTTCAATAAAAGCGCTACATATCTTGGAAGTTCTACTTTCTAACATTATAATCAGTGAGGCATTGAATATTCTAACCTCTTGCCAAGCAACTTCTTTGGTACTCTTTCCCCCAGGAGAATGCCCACTTTAGCATCTCAGAGTCCTTGATTGCTGCCATTGAGCTAATGAAATGCAATATGATGAGCCAGTGCCTAGAAGAGGAGGAAGTAGAGGAAGAAGACAGTGATAGAGAAATCCAGGAACTGAAACAGAAGATCCGCCTTCGGCGCCAACAGATCCGAACCAAGAATATGTTCCCCATATACCAGGAGACTGAGCATGGAAGTGAGTGAGGCCTATGACCACTTCTGTTCCCACATTTTTAAGGCTTCAGGATAAGGCTTGGTGCCTTGTGGGTTTTGTTTTTGGTTTTCATTTGGGATATTATACCCAAACCAACTGTTTCCTCTACTGTCAAGAAGATAATTCTATGTTGCTCTGTTTTTTTCCTATCATGCTAGGAATACTCATCGTAGAGTTCATCTATTTCCTATATCAGAAATACCTCCCTTTCAAAATAAGTTTCTTTTTCTTTTTTTTTTCCTTCTGAGATAGGGTCTTGCTAAGTTGCCCAGGCTGGTCTTGAGCTACTGGGCTCAAGTGACCCTCCTGCTTCAGTTTCCTGAGTTCCTGAGGATTACAGGCATATGCTACCATACCTAACTTCAAAATAGGTTTCTGATATGAGGAGAACTAAGAACCCTGGTCCTAGATTTGCTTCCCAGATAGTAGTATCTTCTGTTTACTTAAAACTTTCTAAAGGGGTAAACCAACAAGAAGTGCTAGTTTCTACTTCAACAGTATCACTCCCAGCCAAGGTTCCATTTCTTTTTGTTGAATCATACCAGGTCCCTTTTATTTATTTATTTACTTATTTACCACAATCCAGACATTGAGGGTACCAGGTCCCTTTTATTGTGATAGCTCTTTCTGTGCTGTTTATTACTTTTTTTTTTTAAACAACAGGCTTTCGAGTCACTTCCAGTAGCTCCCAGTTTAGTTCACGTGATTCGACACAGTTCTCTGATTCTGGCTCTACTGATGAGGTTGATGAACTTGAAATCCAAGGTAAGAAGTGACACTTTGTTACAAGGGAGCTTTCATTACCTGTTTCTTTCAATTTAGAATTATATAGGCTGAGAAGCTTTTCCTAAGTAAAAGATTTTCGTTATGGTCCATTATGGATTATTGTCAGCTATTTTAAGGGATAGCTTCTCTTGCTAAGAACAAAGCCCCTTTAAAATTTAAGCAGAAAAGAACACTGAAAGGAAGTGGTCCAGATGGAGTGGGCTGGCTGTTCGAGCCCTCAATTGTATCTTTCTCTTGAGTTCTCACTCTGATTCTTTTGTCTAGCTCCTAGGGTTGGCTCATACCACATGAAATTAAAATCCTATTCTCTTGTGCTCTGTAACACAACTGAAATTGCTTCAAAGTGTTCAAAAGGAGCTTTATTATAATCGTAAGAGAAAAGGACAAAAAGAATCGTGGTGGGGGGAATCAAAAAAGGAAAAAAAAATCCAGTTTATAAGATGAAGCTTTAATTTGTGTTGTACCAGTGCTAACTTGCTTAGCAGAATCATAGGCTCTTTCTGTTGTTGTTATTATTGTTATTGCTGTTGTTAGCATAGACAAGGGAAAGAGTTCCAATCTGGGAAGGCAGTTGTGTTAAATCAGGCTAATGTCCCATTCCTGCAAATCATAGACTTCTTTAAGTTCACATCAGTGAAACAGACAGACAAACAAAAAACCAGTTCAGGGACATAAGCTCTTCCCTCATGGGTGAAACTAAGAGTAATTTCCTTACAGAGGTGAATTGTATCTATAGTTCTCTATTATAACACACACGCACACGCGTGCGCATGGATGAACTGTGTCTGTAATTCTACATTATAACATTGGAACATGATGATGAATAGATCTTTTATTACGTGAAGCTCTGATTTCCTTTTTATACCAATCTAGAGAACTCACTCACCTGCACAGACCTCCAGATGCAGGAGCCAGGTTTCTTCCCCCATTACAAATTCAATTTTTACACATATTTTCGAGATCTCCAGAAAGTCTTCCTTCTGTGTTCTCCTTAATGTATCTGATTTCTGTTCATGACAATAATAGGTAGTCACTTAAAATTCCATTTTTTTTCTTTGTTTGTATGTGGTTTTCCAACAATTCTCCAATTCTTCACCACTAGCTGGGTGTCCTACAATTCAATTCTGACACTAACTACCTGGAGTTAGCACAGATCCCACAGGTTAAAGGTTCAGTCCTGATGTCAGAGATAAGTAGGGTTACCAGGCTACCTGCACTTAACGCTCGACTGGCTACAAATTCAGGCATTCCCATGACCCCGTATCCCTATAGTCAATAATTCACTAGAATGACACAAAATATAGGAAAGCGCTATACTTATGATTATAGTTTATTATAAAGGATACAAATAAACAGCCACATGAAGAGGTACGTAGGGCAAGGTCCTCAGCACAGGAACCTTTGTCCTTTTAGAGTCAGGGTGCTTCACCTTCCCAGTGCATTGATATGTTCACCAACCACGAAGCTCCCCCAAACCTCTTCGTTCCAAGTTTTTATTGAAATTTTGTTATGCCAGCACAATTGATTAAGTCATTGGCCATTGGTAATTGAACTCAATCTTCAGGCCCTCTCCCCTTCCTAGAAGTGAAGAGGGAGTGAAAGTTCATATCCTCTGATCATGTGATTGGTTTTTCTGGTGACCAGCGCCCATTCTGAAGCTATCTAGGGGCCTGCCAAGAGTTACCTTATTAGCATACACTCAGGTATGATTGAAAGGGTGCCCCTTTTAAATAATAAAAGTCATTTCTATGACTCCAGATATTCCAAGAGTTTTAGGAGCTCTTTGCCAGGAACCAGGGACAAAGGTCAAATAAATTTCATTATACTGTAGTCTATGATTGACTTGATCTTCTAATTAGAAGAAAATAAGATGGTTCTGCTCTCTGTCTCAGGATCAGTAGTCAGAATTTCATGAGGGTAATATTAATGTAAGTTGAGAACATTCTGCTTTACTGGGTGTAGAGCAGTCCACTTGACTATTAACTCTTGTTTCCTGAAGCAAAGCAGGGAGCCAGGGGCAGTGATTCCGTCTGGAAGGAGCCTGCCAATGGGAAACAAAAAGTGCACTCCTGTTGGAAGTGTTGCTGCAGTATTTCGCTTTGAAGAGATGTTTAATCAACTAAATCTCTAGTCAGTTCAGAGCAGAAATCCTTAAAGGAAAAGATCTTAAGACAGGGTTTCTTAATCTCTAGACTGGATAATTCTTTGTTGTCAAGGACTGTGCTGTGTGCATTGTAAGATGTTTGGCATCATCCTGGCCTGTACCAACTAGATGCCTCTAGTACCCTCCTCCCCAGTCAAGACAATCAAAAATGTCTCCAGACATTACCAAAATCACCCCTGGTTGAGAACCACTGCCTTAGGAGATCCTTGATGTTAGGCTGGCATGGGAACAATAACTATCTTCCAAACTATAGTGATACCTACCAGTGGATGTAACTTCTTAAAAGCCATTTCATCTTTTGAAGCAAAGGTCAAGTTCTGATTCTAGGAACATGTGGTATAGAACTGTCATTCGTGTCAGTTTACTTCCTGTCAGAATACTAAAGGGCCCCCTTTTATAATCATTATTACACAGATGATAGCGAAGGATCTAACCTGACTGACATGTCAAAGAATGGACTCTCAGTGTCGATGGCCTCGATGTTCTCAGGTAGCCTGTGTTGGAAGTGTGGATGTGCTCATACACGCATGTGCCTAAATATTGTAGCAGCTTTTTTGTATCAAGTGATCATGTGATACCTGTCAAAGTGACGAGGACTTTAGGATCTGGAGATCTACTTGGAAAAAACTGGACTTAAGCCAGAACAGCAAGCCAGGAACAATTTAGATACTCAAATAGTCTTCCTCATATGACTCCAACAATCCTCCTCAGTAAGTTTGTCCTTGTTGATTCTTCCCTGCAGTGATAATTTTAGATTAAGTGGTTGTTGTGACCGATAGAGACAGTGGACAGTTTAGAAAGGAATGGTAAGATAAAGAATTTTGGTTCAAACCTATACCTAAGCCACTGCTACACATTCAGATAGCAAAAGTAGGATAGAATGGTATGAAGCTTAGTGTCTTTTTTGAATGTGAAAAGCCAACTTTCAGAAAGCTATCTTTGTTTGGTACTTCATATAGAATTAGGATTTACTGCTATAAATTCTATAATTTATAGGATTTACTGCTATAAATGTTGGTTCTTAGTAATTGCTTTGTGATCTACACAAGTAGGCTTTCTGTATGTGTGGTTAACTAAAAGAAAGTAGCAGTTTTAAAACACATGGTTTTAAAACACATGAACAACATAACTCAGAACTTTTTTTTTTTTTGAGACAGAATCTCACTTTGTTGCCCAGGATAGGGTAATGTGGCGTCAGCCTAACTTACAGCAACCTCAAACTCCTGGGCTCCAGCAATCCTTCTGCCTCAGCCTCCCGAGTAGCTGGGACTACAGGCATGTGCCACCATGCCCGGCTAATTTTTTCCATATATTTTTAGCTGTCCAAGTAATTTCTTTCTATTTTTAGTAGAGACGGGGTGTCGCTCTTGCTCAGGCTGGTCTCGAACTCGAGCTCAAACGATCCACCTGCCTTGGTCTCCAAGAGTGCTAGAATTACAGGTGTGAACCATCGCACCCGGCCCACTCAGAACTTTTTATTAAACAGTTGATTATGACTGTTAATATTGTCAGGTACTAGAATTTGAAATAATTTAGATTAGATAAAGATTTACAAAAATAAAGACAAATATCACATCTTCTCACTTACATGTGGGAGCTAAAAAAGTAAGTCTCGGAGGTAGGGAGTGGAATGGCTGGGAAGCATGTAGGGGTGGGGAGTGAAGTGAGGTTGGTTAATGGGTACAAACATACAGTTAGATAGAAGGAATGCATTGTAGTATTCGTTAGCATAATAAGGTGACTTTATTTAACAACAACATATTGTATATTTCAAAATAGCTAGAAGAGGCCGGGCACGGTGGCTCACGCTTGTAATCCTAGCACTCTGGGAGGCCGAGGTGGGTGGATGGCTCAAGGTCAGGAGTTTGAGACCAGCCTGAGCAAGAGCGAGACCCCGTCTCTACTATAAATAGAAAGAAATTACTTGGACAACTAAAAATATATAGAAAAAATGAGCCGGGCATGGTGGCGCATACCTGTAGTCCCAGCTACTCGGGAGGCTGAAGCGGAAGGATTGCTGGAGCCCAGGAGTTTGAGGTTGCTGTGAGCTAGGCTGACGCCATGGCACTCTAGCCCTGGCAACAGAGTGAGACTCTGTATCCAAAAAAAAAAAAAAAAAAATACATATATATATATATATCTATATATATATATCTACATTATATATATATATCTAGAAGAGAAAATTTATAGTGTTCCCAACACAAAGAATTGATAAATGTTCAAGGTAATGGGTATCCTCAGTACCCTTATTTGCTCATTACATTATGTGCAGGTATCCAAATATCACATGTACCCCATAAATATGTATAAATATTATGTATCAGTTTTTAAAAATTAAAAAAAAGATTTAAAGAAATAAAAATAATTCGGTCCCTTTTTTTCTGCTTCTGAGCTGTTATAATTTATTCTAAAATTATTCTTTCCTTGCTTGAGAAGTAATTATCCTAAGTCATTTTTTAACTGGTTTCTTATATATTTATATCCACAGTGCTTTGCTGGTGCATTTATTGATTGTCAGCCACTTCTCCATCAGAGCATATTCAGTCTGCTTTAATCATCAGGCATACCTTTATTTGGTCTTCCTAGCATCCTTCCTTTCCACATGTCGGGAGCTTTAAAATTCATATACACATGACAAGTTTTACTCCAAAAATTTGAAACATTTTTCAACTAAAAAACTATTTTTCCTTGTGACCCACAATCCCACCACTTTATTGGACATTAGAGGAAAGCAGTCAGAACAAGTCTCTATCAGAAGTAATGACTTACTTTTTGTGATCCTTTCTACACCCAGCTTCAATTACAAAAGCATAAAGTTCATTTTTATCTACTTTAGATTTCTTTATTGCTTTCTGTTCTTTGTCATCTGTTTCTGGTCTTTCAAAAAAATGTTTCTTTTTTATGGTTTAATGGGTTTTTTAAGAGACTGGATCTTACTGTGTCACTGAGGCTGGAGTGCAATGGAACGATCCTAGCTCACCGCAGCCTTGAACTCCTGGGCTCAAATAATGTTCTTGCCTCAGCCTCCCCAGTAGCTAGGACTACAGGCATGTGCCACCAGACCCAGCTAATTTTTTGTAGAGACGGGGTCTTGCTTTTTGCCCAGGCTGATCTCAAACTCCTGGCCTCAGGTGATCCTCCCACCTGGGCCTCCCAAGCACTGGGATTACAGGTATGAGCCACTCTGTCTGGCCTGTTTCTGGTCTTTAATCAAGTTTGTTACTGGTACCAAATTCTTTCTAAAAAGTGTCATTATACTTAATATTAGCAGTCTTCCTAATTGTGTCCAGAGGTTTATAGACATGTTTCTTTTTGGTCACTTTAAGTAATTTATACTATTGAATAGTCTTTTCGGATACCATCAGAGGAAGATCATCAGGATCTATAATACTTTTGAAAAAAATTAAAGGACCTAAGCATCTTATTATGGACATCGTCTGTGATATATACTAAGCGTATTGTAATACTCTGCTTAATGTCATCACCCTTCTTAGATCCTGGCCATATGGAACAGAAGTGTTTATGAAGAAAATAGATTTGAAAGTTACTTTCTCCTAGCAATAAAGTAGATATAAACCTTGAGATCATAAAAAGCTTATTCATAAAAAAGCTTTGCATTAATCAACATCTATTTCTTTATTTTTAAAAATTTTTGGCCAGGTGCGGTCACTCACGCCTGTAATCCTAACACTCTGGAAGGCCAAGACGGGCAGATAGCTCAAGGTCAGGAGTTCGAAACCAGCCTGAACAAGAGCGAGACCCCGTCTCCACTAAAAATAGAAACAGATTAATTGGACAACTAAAAATATATATAGAAAAAATTAGCCGGGCATGGTGGCTCATGCCTGTAGTCCCAGCTACCCAGGAGGCTGAGGCAGGAGGATTGCTTGAGCCCAGGAGTTTGAGGTTGCTGTGAGCTAGGCTGACGCCACGGCACTCTAGCCTGAACAACAGAGTGAGGCTCTGTCTCAAAAAATAAAATAAAATAAATAAATAAGTAAAAATTTTTTTGCAGTGCTCTCCTTCAGAAATGATATTTCTTTTTTTAAAAGCAATTTTACTGTGGTATAATTTTACATATCCTCATTCCCCCACTTCAAGTATACAACTCAATGATTTTTAGTAAATTTACCAAGTTGTACAACCTAGTTCTAGAACATTTTCATCTCCCCAGTAAGATCCCTTGTGCCTAATCAGAGTTAATTCCAGTTTGCACCTCCAGCCCCAGTCAATGACTAATCTATAGATTTGCCTTTTCTGGGCATTTCATATAAATGGAATCATAATATGTGATATATGATCTTTTGTATCTGTCTTCCTTCACTTCATCTATTTCTGCTGATGGTGTCTGCTAAATTGGTTTGATATTATTCATAAGGTTCCAATCCCAGACAATCCTTTCAACTTCTTTGGTTTTTGTCATCCTTGTTTTTGGGTTTTTTTTTCTCATTCTACATCCTCTTCTATTATGGCTTCATCAGTACTTCTTTATCTTCCTTTGTAGATTCTTTTAGAGTTTCAGTCTTCTGCATATGTGTATCTAGTCAAGGTCCAGTCAGGAGACAGAAACCATTTGAATAGGGAAAGTTTAATATAAACAATTATTAGCTATAATGAGAGATTGATGTAATGGGAGACTGGCTCATGAGAAGTAAAGGGAACTGTAAAGAATATAGGAGAGCAGATAAGAGATAGTGCATCTGGGGAAGGAACAAATGTAAAAGAGGACCACATCCCCAAGGCTGAGATCCAGACCTCCTGGCTTACTGGATGTTGGAGAAGTTCTCTGAAGCACAGAGCTGCCCCAAGGTAGTATCAGGGGACACTATCCATGAGGAGATGCTATGCCAACAACTCTCGCTAGGAAACCATTCTTTAGGGTGCTAGGAGAGGCTGCCCCCAGGGAGGTGTTGGGCCTCAGGACTTGAGGAGTACTCGGGAAAATAGTTCATGCTGAGGTGCTAGGCCTATGGCACTCACTGTAAAACTCTCCCAGGAAGCTGTCCCAGGGGGTACCAAGGAGAACTGTTTATGAGAGTTACCATTCCTGGCACTCTGCTGCAAAGCTGCCCAAGGCATGATTCCCCAAGGAAATTCACATGCGCTACAGGAGTCTGCCTAAAGGAGCACACCAGAACCAGCATCCCTCCAGTGCCCTCTACTGACAGAGCGTAATGTCGTGCCAGCTGGCAAAAGGACCATTTATGGGTCCAACTCCATTATCGCAGAGCAAGCAAAAATAACGGCAGATTTGGAGCTGAAAAGAAATAAATTGATAGCTGGAATAATAAATAAAGAGGAAAGTTCACGAACTGTATTTTCTGACAAGTTTAAAAATTATATCCAATTCAAGGTTGCCTCTCCGCCCCACCCCCTGCCTTTTTAATCACATTTTTTCTCTTTTTAAAACAAGAATAATTGTGGCTCTCTGCTTTAAAGTGTTTCCTCTTGAGTTAGCAATTACAGAAAATTCATTAGAGTTGGATTCCCAGATGTATTTGATTTGACCTTACCTGCTAGAAGGAAAACAGGATGGGAACCAACATCAAACTGGCCAGTAAAGTCTGAGGCTGACTCTCCCTGTGCCTCACTTATTTTGTTTAAAAATTTGCGTATTTTGCTAAGGTACCAAGGTTTTAACCAGTTTTTCCTGATCACCCAATACCAGTGTCTGGACATGCAGCAAATTCTTCTCCTTATAATATGTCATTGTTTTTGTTGTTGTTTGTTTTGATATTTTTTAACTTTTTTCAGTCAGTAATAATAGCCTTGTCCTATCTAAAGCATTAAAAGCACTTGAAATCAGATCTCTTGAAAAAATATATTTGTTTTTGTACAAAAAAATCAGTAAAAAGTTTCATAATTATGTTTTATTCCACTTGAAGGGTTAGTTTCTCAGACTTCTTCTAAAGTGCTCTCACTTGGGGTACATTTAATCCATCAAATTGAATAGCTTACTCCTCTCTCTTTTCTCCTAAATTATCTATATGTCTTAGACCCTGGTCTGCTTTCACTCAGATCCTTAACTAGTTTTCCCACAATGTCAACTTAGTCACCTGCTTCAACTGACCAGAGCATCAGCACGATACAGTACAGGGCTGTTATCCGTAAAGCTCTGTGGTATTTGACCAGTGTCAAGTGTCATGTCCGTTTTGAAATCAAGTGCTACCTCTCCCTATCCACCCCTGGAGGTAAGAGTTTTACCTCCAAAGCCATGTGGTCTTCTGCACTCTTGGAAGTATTGCTGATTAGCTAGGAACTCCTGCACATACCTCTGACCTTACTGTACCTCTTGTTGAAAAAAAAAAAAAGGAGGAAACGTGATAAATATATTTTCTAAAAATAAGGAAATGATTTTTTTTTTCTCTCAAAGAAGAAAAGACTTCCTCTGTGTGAGGATAAAAAACTTTTAAATAGTTTTATGAAGACAGAGGTTCCTTAGCAACCATGAATTATCACTCACCCCTCTTCTCTCTAATGTATGCTGTTTTCTTTAATAACCTGGTACTAAAGTAACAAAATTGGTTAGCTATTTATTCAGGGCTATCTGTCTGAGGTTTTCTCATTTTTTTTCCTTTCTGTTATTCCTAAATAGGATGAAATTTGCAAAAGCTTTTAATTGCTTTTAGCCAATCAATCATTTATTTAGGAACTATTTTCTGTAAACCTATTATGTACAAAGCACGTGAGAGTTACTAGGACAAGGCAGTACTTACGTACAGTCCACAGCAGTGTAAGTGTTAACCGAAGACATGTTGCAAACCAGATGGTCTATGGCGGTCTAGTCTACTGTTTCCTACTCTTTTTTTCTTTTCTCTAATAGCACCAATTAGATGGAAATAGACAGGTAGCAGTGCATTGGGATCGGGGTTTTGGGGATGTAAGTTCAGACAGAAAATATGATTATATATGAACATCTTTGTTGTGAAATAAAATAGGCTTTGTAATTGCTAGCAAAAATGTCCTGTTTTTCTGTGCTTAGAGAGCATATGAAAACACAGATTTCAATCCTGTTGTCTTACTCACGTATATAGGTTTGAAGACATTAGTTTATCAGCAATATTATTTGAGTATATGCTTGTATATAGAGCCCTGTGTTAGTATTTTAGAGCCAAAAGAAGAATTAGAGACAGTCTCATTTCCTCACAAAGAGATTGTTAACCTAGTTGTACATACAAAAAATCTATATACAAGGGAAACATTTGAGGAACAATTGAGTTACCCTTGGCCAAATGCAGAGTGATGTCATATAAGCCTAGTGCTCAAACACAGTAGATCGAGCATTGTAGAGGCTTAATTAGGAAATAAAGGTCTTTTCACTGGGCATCGAAGAAAGGGATGGTATTTATCAGAACAGTCTTGTTTTCATGACTTGGATAGGCTCTATCTTCCTTTCTTGAACGTGACTGCTGTATGTCACATTCCCCTCCATCAAAAGTGTTCTGGTAGATGAGGTCTCTGGAGTTATTTATGTTATTTTTAGCATGTTATTTTTAGAAATCCTCTTCTTAAAGGTGGGGTCTCTCTGTGTTACCCAGGCTGGAGTGCAGTGGCTATTCACATGTGCAATTGTAGCATACTACAGCCTCAAACTCCTGGGCTCAAACGATCCTTCTTTCTCAGCTTCCTGAATGGCTAGTACAGTCATATGCCACAGCACTCAGCTTCCACATACATTTAATGAGTAACCCCTATGACACAAGTTATGTGTTAAATACTAATTCTTTTACATAAATAAAAAAGAGCCAGATGGAGTTATGGCCTCTGTGAGCTTGCCATTTAAGAAAGCTTGAGATTTAGAGAATGAGGGAGAAATTTGAATCGTTCATTTTGTATTTCTGTTTGCTAGAGGTTGTGTCCCTGTGTGCCTTAGGATGATTCGTTTTCTCACTCACTGTTTTATACCAAGTCTGGGTTTGTGTTTCCACCTGGATTTGTAACACTTTGACCTTTTCAGTGTTATGCATAATGTCACTAATTCATTCTGGTTTTGACTTGAATAGAGCTAAATTGTAAGTTGTGTTTAGTGCTTCAACTGCTCATTATCCTGCATAGAATGTAGCACCTACCTACTACCCTGAGTGCTTAGCTTACAAAATGCCTTGTGATGGTTTCATTATCCCTTACCGCCTCCCTTTCCATTCCTGTTCCCCTCATCTCTGGTTTCTATTTAGATGCTGACATCAGAAGGAACACAACCTCAAGCAGCAAATCCTTCATTTCTTCTCAGTCCTTGTGAGTACTTTTTTTTAAATAAGACTTTGGGATATGTGAAGAGACAAGCCCAGCCAGTTCTTTGCATGTGGGTAGGAATGGTCATGGGAAAAGCCATCCAAATTCACAAAGAGGCAAGGTTAAAGTGACAGGCCTGCATGATAGTGGTAAGCCCAAGGGGAGAGAGCAGAAGATCTTTGGTCTAAACAAGATGGACTCTCATGGAGGCAAAGCTCAAAATGTACATTTTTCCTTCTTGACTGACCCATAACCAGAGCCCCAGAAAAGAGAGCAGTGATCATGATTTTTGTTATGAAATCAAATTGAACAGGTTCTACATTATAGACCCAAGTAGGGGAAATAGTAGCTCATTTAGGAGGAATAATAACTCTTTATAGTCCACAGAGCTGTTTGACTTGCTTTATTTTGTAAGCAGGCATTATAATCTTCATTTTGCAGTTAAAGAAACTACGGTTCAGAGAAAGGAAGTGACAGAGTCCTTAATTAGCTGTGCCATGTAATACTAGTAGGTGGAATTTGAACTTAAGTCTTGGGACTACAAGACCAGTATATTTGTCACTGCACATGTGTGAGAAGATGACGAGAAAAGCAGCTGAGCAGACTAGGGGTGCTGCGAGTGTTCTCTAAGCCCAGAAGTTCCTATGTATGATATCAGGTCCTGAAGGGAAGGCTCCCATCCGCCTGTCTTATCCCCATGCTCAGCTTCCCTTGATTCTCTCCTTTCCAGCTCCCATTGCTTCCTACACTCCACATCTGCTGAGGCAGTGGCCATGGGACTCCTGAAGCAGTTTGAGGGGATGCAGCTTCCAGCTGCCTCGGAGCTGGAGTGGCTAGTCCCAGAGCATGATGCTCCTCAGAAGGTAGGCTCTTCAGCTCTTCTTCCCTACCCAGGAGGCTGTGAGCCTTTCTGATCTTGTTCTCCTTTGTCACATGTCCCCAGTCTAGAATGAGCCTGTGTGTTTCCTTCCTTACTCAACAGAAGCCATTTATTACAAATGTGTTGAATGAATACATGAATGAGTGAATACTTGATTGCCTAGATTTCCCATAGCAATTGTCAAAACAAGAGATAAAGGTTCCTTCACTGTCCTTATTCCACATGACTGCTCACCAGACCCAGAGGTGCAACTCTTGTTTTGTGGCTACCTTTGAGACACTATGAAAGTGAATTGTTCAGACTTTCTTCTTTGCTCTGCAGTTGAGTCTCTAAGGCATGAAGCACCTGGCATACCAAGGGTCCTGAGATGAGTGCAGGGACATCATCATCAATGGGTGCCACCATTGGGATGCTGGCTTTGGCTGCTTCTTGGAACCCAAGGCCCTCACTTCCAATACCCTGGTGCCTTCTGGTTGGTTTTAAGGGCCAAGGTTTCCTAAAGCCCTTACCCTGTGGTGTTCCTGAAATTTCTTTCATTAGCTATGCTCTATCGTGGCCAGAAACGTAAAGCATTTGCGTTTCCCCAGACTGTGCATGTTAACTCTCTCTGTTCTTCTCTCCTGTAGCTCCTGCCCATCCCTGACTCGTTGCCCATCTCACCAGATGATGGGCAGCATGCTGACATCTACAAGCTGCGTATCCGTGTTCGTGGCAACTTGGAGTGGGCCCCACCACGGCCTCAGATAATTTTTAATGTTCATCCAGCCCCAACGTGAGTAGCCAATGTCTCTGCCCTTTGGAAAACAGATACCTCCTCTTCGGATTGTTAGGGCTTCCTCCTGTCCCTGTTGTCTCTGCCTCCAGCTGTACTTCCCACACAATTCTGTCCATTTAAAGGCAGAGGAAGAGGATTATCCATTTTGTCCTTAAGTTCTTACTCCAAATCCTCCTCTTCCTTCCCAGAGCTAATTGGAAATGAGGCCTTTTTTTCACTGGCATGCTTCACCTGTTGCCTTCCTCCAAATAGATTTATGAGCTTACTGGTTTTTCTTTTCCTTTTAAGATGGATGGATGCTTATTTCTCCTATTGTTCTCTCCCCCTTACTATTTCTCATCCCTTATAGTTGTCCAGAAAGTGTGGTTCATTATTAGGGAGAGTCACTACCTAGACCTAAATCCTAACTTAATCTTCAGTTTGATTTAGTTCTTCCAGTAGCTTCATTTGGTCCAACTAAAACAAGAGGTGAATTCCCCTCCCTTCCCACACTTTATAAGAGTTCTATGTTTGTATCTTCATCCTTTACACCTCAAAGGCCACAGGCACCTGCTATCTGCCAATCCCTTCTCCTTCCTCTTCCTTAGGAGGAAAATTGCTGTGGCCAAGCAGAATTACCGCTGTGCGGGATGTGGCATCCGGACTGACCCTGGTGAGTATCTTCTGTTACCACCATACTGCCTCCAAGGGTTTTAGCCTCTCCCACATCTAGGACAGAGGGCTTGTCAGAGGTAATAAGAGGAGGTGACAGGGCAGAATTGCGGAAGGGGAAAGAAGGGGCCTGGAGGGGAAGAGTAGGACCAGGCATGAACACTGGCAGTCAGAGGGAAATTATTTCTGGGAGCACATTACCAGGATTGTTTACTGGAGAAGGTTGGGTAGTTTCAGCTAGGTTCTTGGAAACTGAGTCTTGGCAGGATTTGTTTGTTTCCCCAGTGGCTTTCTGGGTAGGACGTAGGTGGCACAGGCCCCACTATGTGGGTTTCTGTCAGCTTTGGGGAGCCCACCAGAGGTGGCTGGAGGCCACTGGCCGTCCCTCCCTGCCCTTACAAGGGATAGCCTTACCAGCTTGTAGGTGGGCAAGTCTCATATGGCCCTTTGGCTTTCCCATTTTTCCAGATTATATCAAGCGACTACGATACTGTGAGTACTTGGGCAAGTACTTCTGTCAGTGCTGCCATGAGAATGCCCAGATGGTCATCCCCAGCCGGATTCTGCGCAAGTGGGACTTCAGCAAGTACTATGTCAGCAATTTCTCCAAGGACCTGCTCATTAAGATCTGGAATGATCCTCTTTTCAATGTGCAGGACATCAATACCACCCTCTATAGAAAGGTCAAGCTGCTCAATCAAGTCCGAGTAAGACCCTTGAAAAGGCCACATCAGAGATTCTTATCTTTCTCCTCTCCTCATCCCGTCCTTCTGTTCATACAGGACTTCACAAGCTCACCACACTTCTCATTATCACAATTTCAGAGCTGTAACCATGTCATCATTCATGCTCTCCCTATGTACTTTCTTAATCTCTTCCCATTCCCCAGGTATCTCTCTAATCAGAGCCTCAAACCAGGCAGTGGCAGCTCTGGAGCTATAGATAGTGCTTAATGATAAAAGCAGGATTTCTCCCTTCACTGAAAATATTACTGAGTGGAGAATTGAGTATTAAGTGGGAAATTCGAATTCTGGAATTCTCAGCTACTCCAGGCTATGTTTGTGATTTGTGCAGACTGACCTGGCAGAGGAGCCTTCCCAGGATGGAGCTCACTCTGAAGCAGGTTGTTGAGTTAGATAGAGGTGTGGAGGACAGTCTGATCTGCCTGCTACATGCAAAACTTCCAGACCTCCAGGGTTTAAAGGCACTGGTCTTTCTAACAGTTGATTCTCTCCTCTTCTCCACACCCCCCCCCACCCCACCCACACTTTCTCTTCAGCTGCTGCGGGTCCAGCTGTATCACATGAAGAACATGTTCAAGACATGCCGGCTGGCCAAAGAGTAAGTCTTGTGTGGGGGCCAGAGTCCTTTGGTGGAGTGAACGTCTCTGAAAGGGACATATCCCAGCAGTTGGCTCTTGTTATGTGAAGGAGAGTAGAGGGATTTTGCAGAAATGTAAATGGTAAATGGGAAGCCACAGCAGTAACTGTATCTGTATCCTTCTCTCTTGAAGGGGAAATCTGTGGTTCTTCTACCCAGGGCAGGCCACCGCTCTTTGCAAGCTGGCATGGATCACTCTGTAAGAGGTTATAAATAAGTCACTTCTGTCATCCAGACACCTGGTAGTGTGGGAAGGCTGAGGTGGCCTGGAGCACTTAGGCTGGCTGAATCTTGTCCACCCTTATTACTTTCTCTCTCCTGCTTTTCAGGGTAGGGAACCTTCTGCTATCATGTGCCACAGAAAGTGTTCATTCTCTCCCCCACCCCCTTCCCCTCATTTCCTTTAGGCTTCTGGATTCCTTTGACACAGTCCCAGGCCACCTGACAGAAGATCTCCACCTGTACTCACTGAATGACCTGACTGCAACCAGGAAGGGGGAGCTGGGGCCCCAGCTTGCTGAGCTCACCAGGGCAGGGGCTGCCCATGTAGAACGGTGCATGGTGAGAAAGTCGTGCTTTAATGTGCAGCTGAGCCCTTGTTTAGGGAAACAGGGAGTCGGGTAGAGCCAGGGTTCTTGCCTTTTAGCTCCAGGAAGTTGACATGGCTAATCAACACTGTGAGAGAAACTGAAGAGGGTTGCTGTTCCAGCTAAATCATCCAGATGTAAAGGACCTAGAATTAGAAGAGGAATTGGTGCTGACATTGCTCCTGGGTAGTTCCAGGCAGGACTGAGCAGACTTACACTACAGAATTGTCATGATGTAGGAGGAGAACCCTGGAATCTGGAGAGAGATTCTAATCTGGGTCTTGGCTTTATTATTTTCAATCACTGTGACCAAAAGAAATACTTTGTCTTCTCTGAAAGAAGATAATAACTATACACATTCTCCTCTTAGTATTTTTGAAGATTGTTGAAACAATTTACATGATGTCATTTTGCAAGCTTTTTTTTTTTTTTTTTGACAAGGTCTCACTATATTGCCCAAGCTGGTCATGAACTCCTGGGCTCAAGGGATGTCCTGCCTCAGCCTCCCAAGTAGCTGAGACTAGGCGTGCACTACCACGCCTAATTTTTTATTCTTTTTTTTTTTTTCTTTCTTTCTTTTTTTATTGGGGGAAAACTACAAAGCATTTACAGTACAATGTTTACAGTCACAATTTGTAGTGAACTGATTTCCCAAAATATATTACTACTCAAGTTGACTTATCTTGTTACATTCAAAAATCTACTCTGTCAAAGTA
>CAUYMX010027603.1:0-20649 GCA_963573855.1 Lepilemur septentrionalis | reverse complement strand
GGAGGGGCATGCTTGAAGTGTATTTGGGGATTGGTATTAGGGGTCTCAATGGGGGGTGGGAAATCCTCTAAAACTGATTTATGTGAATAGCTGTACAACTTGGTAAATTTACTAATAACCATCTAATTGTACACTTAAAATGGAGTAAAGACATAATATGTAAATTACAATTAAAAAATAAAAAAATAAAAAAATGAATAAACATCCCCATGATACTTTATTGTGAAAAATATACATAAAATTTACTATTTTATCAATTTTCAAATGCACAATTTGGTGACAGTAAGCATATTCACAATGTCATGCAATTATCACAAAAAAAAAAGAAGATCTGTTCTCAATAATATAGATGGGCATCATCCAATTTGATGAGGACTTGAACAGAACAAAAAGGCAGAGGGAAGGCCAATTTGTGCTCTCTTTGCTTGAGCTGAGACATCCATCTTGTCCTGCCTAAAGATACTGGCACTCAACAGGAGAAACAGTCTTGGGATTTTGGACTCAGACCCAGGCTTATACCATGAACCCTCATTTTTCAAAGCCTTTGGACTTGGACTGACTTACACTACCAGCTTTCCTGGTTCTCCAGCTTACAGATAGCAGATCATGAGATTTCTTGGCCTCCATAACCACGTGAGTCAATTCCTATAATAAATCTTCTCTCTTGTATATATCTACACCTATCACAATAAAAAATATATATATATATATATCCTATGGTTTCTATTTCTCTGTAAAACTAATATGTTTCTCTTATTTTCCAACAGTAGTAATAATCATGAATTGTCCTAAAAGATATATTTTAGGTCAATAATATATTGTCATTATCAGAGTAAGCTGTTTAAATCAAAGCAAAAAAAAATTTACTATTTACAACAGTTGGTTGGAAGCAGTATTATTGGGGACATCACGAAACATTGGCATTCTGCGTTAGCATTATCAAAAACCAACACAGTATTTAAAGAATAAATTCCCTGAAGCTTTAACAGCCTACAATTTTTATTCTCAACCTAGTTTTAATCAGTTTATTTCCACTTTCCACTTTCTAATAATTTGAAATCATCCCTTCTTCATTCATTTTCTACCCCTCCCCCACACACACACAACTTTTTTTCTTCCATTGGGGTATATTTTGGGTAAGAAATTGGAACCAATTCTGGTTAGTCTAAGTCAAAACATAAACTTATTAATGAGATACTAGGATAACTGACAGAATTCAAGAAAAATCTGAAAACATAATACTCAAGATGGGTAAGAAAAAGGGCAACTATGAAGATCTCAAAAGCAGGAGTTCATGGGTTCTGTTTGAGAGCAATGCCATTTATTTGACTCAGTTCCCAAAAATTCTAGCCTCTGTATGTCTCAATTCTAAATTTTATATTTTTTGAGAGAAAGAAACTGATTGACCAAGGTTAGATCAGATATACCCTCCTAGACTAGTCAGTTACACCCAGAAAGCCAAGGTCACTGTATAGATGTGATCGCTGGGTGCCCGCTGCATGTGCTGAAAATTATTTCAGGTGACAGGCAATTCTTCTGAGATGGACAGTGATCATACAAGGTGTCTACTATAGACAGCACCATGCACTTAACCACCTTTGCTCATTTATTTGTTTTAAATTGATATAATTTTCTTAACTTTTATGACTTTTTTCATTATTAAGGATCATTCATAGGTTTTTCTGACAAACAAGAAGGTTATAAATGAGTAAAAGAAAATAGCTAAAATCAATAGCTAAAAAACAATCATATTCATTTGTGACAATCCAAATCTGGCGTGTTTCTAGAATTAGGCTAACAGTAAAATTAAACAAAGATCAGAGAAAACAAATTATCTTTGGTTGAAATAAACATAATTCAAAGTGATAAACTCCAACAAAGAAATGGTAATAAAAATTTAAAGCGCCATTTATATTATTTATAAATAAAAGAAAGTCAACAATTGTGGTTTAATAAAATGACAAATTCCCAGAATTAGAAGAGCAGATTGAATAATTTGAATTAGTTTGGCTTTTGTGTGATTTAGGATTGTGTTATTTTCATAGCCCTGAATCTATGTTCACCAAAACAATTTTAAGATCACTGGATTAGTTTTAAGTATTTGTGTCT
Source organism: Lepilemur septentrionalis (assembly GCA_963573855.1). NCBI lineage: Eukaryota > Metazoa > Chordata > Mammalia > Primates > Lepilemuridae > Lepilemur > Lepilemur septentrionalis. The sequence continues at coordinate 18,540 of CAUYMX010027603.1, read as the reverse complement.
ACCCAGAAAATGGTGTCACCTTGATAGAACAAAGTCAAGTCCCTACTAGCTCTCTCACCATAACCACTTCCACATAAATGTAAATATTGGTGTTAATCTAAAACAATAATTCCTCTCCTATAAATTGGGTTACTGTGAGACCACACTTGGACTAGATCAACTCTTGAGACTGTATAATTTAGACTTTAAAAGTTAAGCATTATTATTTTGAAAGCACAAAGGCAAACAGAAATTTAGGGATACATGAGGTAAAATACACAAGATAAAATGCTCTGGATCACTAAGATGTAAGAAAAAAGAAGACAAGAACATGTGCACATGACTTAATGGAAATAAGCTGTGTTGTGTGTGCTCTGAGATGAGTTAAACTAGTAAAATGAAAATATTGGGATAGAGTGTTTTTGAAAATTTCAGTATTTTACTCATTTCTTCATTCTTTCATTAGACAGATAGATACGGATAGATAAATAAATATGGATAGATATGGGTAGATAGATTATCTATCCTTCCACAGAACTGGTTCACTTTAACTTCACAGCTTAGTCTGTTTTATGCCACTATAACAGAATACAACTGACTGAGCAATTTGTAATAAGCAGAAATTTATTTGTCTCAAGGTTCTGGAAGCTGGGTAGTCCAAGACTGTGGTGCTGGCATCTGGTGAGGGTCTTCATGCTGCATCATTCTACGGTAGAAAGCTGAACAAGAGAAGGTAAGAACAAAAGATCAAATTTACAGCTTCAAGCCCTTTTATAATCAGCATTAATCTATTAATGAGGGTGGAGGCCACATGACCTAAATACCTCCCATTAGGCTCCACCTCCCGACATTGTTGCATTGAGGATTAACTTCCCAATGTGTGAACTTTGGAGGACACACTCAAACCATAGCAATTGCTGAGACCAAGAAAGTCCAGCACAGGTTAAGTCTCTGGAAGGAGTAACAATTCAGAGCCTCCTCACACAAGTCTTTCATGTGAATAGCTTATTTTTTATAAATGATAAAGGGGCAGCGTGCAGTGTAATCCCGCCACTTTGGGAGGCCAAAGCAGGAGGATCATTTGAGGCTAGGAGTTCAAGACCAGCCTGGACAACATAATGAGACCCCATCTCTACAAAAATAAGAGAAATTAGCCAAGTGTAGTAGCACATTCCTACAGTCCCAGCTACTCAGGAGGCTCAGGCAGGAGGATTTCTTGAGCCCAGGACTTGGCGGCAGCCGTGAGCTATATGATCACACCACTCCACTCTAGCCTAGGCAACACAGTGAGACCTTGTCTCTGAAAAATAAGTAAATGAGATAGAAAGAAAGTAAATTTTTGAGACCAAACTGAAAGTTTCTATCTTAAATTTGAGTTCTGTAGGAAGAAAGATACCAAAGGAACAATGCTGATCTCAGAGATTTTCAAATTAATCATCTCAAACTGAATTTTTATAATTGGCATTTATATTCTGTCTTTCAAAAGTAAATTCATAACTTAATCTGGCTTGATTTCAAGTTCAGAAATGTCAGTTATATCACCTAAACTCATGAGTCTGGGCTAAAGTGAAACATTGTAATTTAAAGCCTAATCCTTTGTACTAAGTAGGTAGTTCCCAAAAGGCTCTCCACGGCCAGTGAGGCTTTGATGAAGTTTTCACTAGTCTAAAGCAAAATGAAAAAAATAAGGGCAATGCAGCAAGTTTTTCATAGAGCTAAACTTAGTTCATTTTTATTGTTATAAGTAACACTTATGTTATAATTAATTTTGCCATAATATATCATTATTATTCACTAAATAATAATAGTATACACTAAATAGTAAACACTATATAGTATATACAGTTAAGATACAACTCTAAATTGTCTACTAATGAAAAAATTAGTAAGATAATTCTACTAGTCTGAGTTCGGCATAAAGGTAGAAGCCATACTAGCCATTTGGACAGAGAAAATGTAATACAAAGAACTGAAAACTGGAAAAATAAAAGAAAACTCTAAGATACCATAGAAACAGCAAGTGCAGGAAGCACCTACCACCCCTAGAGTTGGGGAAGAGGTTGTTAAAACTTAGAAATGTAGAGAAAGGACCCCATGGGGACCCAAACCTCTGAAGAGGTGATGCCTCTTGCCTGGTGCTTATGTTAGGGACCAAAGGAGGTTGGTTGCACATGATAAAACTTTTTCTGCAAGTGTTGGAAAATCTGCATACCAGTTTCAGATAACCTTTAGGAGAAAATTGTAGCTTCCTGGTGAAAAAGTGTTGCTGGACTGATAATCACAAGAACAGAAAGCAGGAAGTAAGCTGGAAGCCCACAGGAAGGAACAAGTCCCCTTTTTCTCCTCCAGCCTTCTAGTCTCCCTCCTACACCCTCCACTGGCACAGCTAAATAGGAAGCAGCTGACAAAGTTGAAATGGGGTCTGCAGAGTCCCAGCCCCAGTATCACAGGAACAACTATAAAAGGACTTAAGAATTTAAGAACTGGTCTGGGCGTGGTGGCTCACGCCTGTAATACCAGCACTCTGGGAGGCCGAGGCGGGAGGATCGTTTGAGCTTAGGAGTTTGAGATCAGCCTGAGCAAGAGGGAGATCCCGTCTCTACTAAAAATAGAAAAAAATTAGCTGGACAACTAAAAATATGTAGAAAAAATTAGCCGGGCATCATGGCACATGGCTGTAGTCCCAGCTACTTGGGAGGCTGAGGCAGAAAGATCGCTTGAGCCCAGGAGTTTGAGGTTGCTCTAGCCTGGGCAACAGAGTGAAACTCTGTCTCAAAAAAAAAAAAAAAAAAAAGAATTTAAGAACTTACTTACTCAACAACGTTGGTCTTTCTTTTTCAATTAAAATTTTATTTATCTATAAGATAATAGTGACATCGTTTGCAGAAACTTTATGGGGATTTCAGTTCTCATCTTATTTTTAATGTGATTAATAAGAATAAAGACATCTGGAACACTTTTCCCTCTTCCAAATACTCTTAATTACAGAGTCTCATTTGATTCCCGCATAGCAGATGATTGGAAATATTCCTAGGTTTCTTTGTTGAAAATTCTACTTAGAAAACAGGGCAACCAATAAGGAAACTGCTATTCTGAACCTAACTCTATCACACAAAGAGAGACTAATTAGAGGTGAAGAGACAGAGACCCTGAGAAAAAGCAAACATTCCATCTCTCGCCTTTGGATCCATGTAGCCAGAGAGGGAAATGCTGGGCTACTCTCCAGGAGCCACACCATAAATTCCAGAATATTTTTTTAATATCCTTCAACAATGCCCTCTCCTTTGAAACTTCAACAACTACATATAAACACTGTTCTTTTCTCATCCTGATCACTGTCATTACCAATCTCCAAATCACTCCCAAACATTCAGTAAGACTCCAGGCATCTGGTGGAGTGATGTTAGCAAGATAGCCAACTAGAATTATCTGGCACTCATCCCCCTCCCACACCCCCAACAAAAAAGAACCAAAACAATGAATAACAACTACATTAAAATGAGAATCAAAATGTTTAGCCTTGCCAATTAAATCAGAATCTCGGGGGGCCAGGACATGAATTTTTTAAAGCTCTCCAGGTACAAATAATGTTCAGTTAGACTGAGAACTGCTGCTCTATGTAGATAAACTTAAAATCTATGCTTCTAGTTCTGACTTCTCTTCTGATCCCTTGTTCCACATTTCTAAATTTATTGGACATTTTTCTCTTGGATCCCACCAGTAATTTCACTTGAAAATCCAAAATTGAACTCATTTCTTTCCCATGTATTAATATATATATTCTTCTTTTCCTTCTATACTTTTATTAATGGAAACCGCTTTCTCATGACCCAGGAGGGAAACCTCAGAATAATCTGACTCTTCTCTCTTCCTTGCTATTGACATCCAATTAGTTGTTAAGAACTACTTAGTCCAGCTATCCTTATTATAACCCTCATACCCAGTTCCTCTCAGTCCCTTTGTCACCAAGTTAGAGCAATCTTTTGCAACATCTCACCAGTCCTATTATATCAGCCACCAATCTAATTTGATCTCTAGTCTTCCAACTCCAGATCATCCAAAAGATGCTAGTATCATCTTCATACCACAGAGTCCTCATGTGGCCTCTCTGCTCAAGGACCTTCACGGCTCCCAACCATCTACAAAAGGAAATCCAAATGACTTAGTCTGGCATTCAAGGCCTTTCCAGTCATATTTTCCTCTGCTCCATTTTATTTGCTGTTCATTCTAACCAAACTGAAACACTTGGCAATTTGTCCACACAGGCATTGGGATTTCCTACTTCCATGACTATGGACTACCTTTTCTCCCTTTTCTGAATGTTCAAAACCATTGATCCTTCAACATCTAGTTTAAGTTAGAATCCTTCCTGAATTATCTCAGGCATAGTATAATAAATCTCTCCCACAACTAATTCCAAAAGGATTTTATACTTTCTTATGACATTCATTTCCTACGTATATAATAATTACACATATACTTTATCTCTAATAGACCAATGCTATCTTTGTATATAAGATTTATGTATGATCTTAGCACAGTGTCTTGATGATATTCAAATATTTCTTTTAATTAGTGAAGAAACTAGGAGAAGCAGTATAGCATAACTGTTAAGAGATCAGATTTAATTAATTACTTAATTTTTTAGAGAAAGGATTTTGATCTGTCGCCCAGGCTGGAGTGCAGTGGCATGATCATAACTCACTGCAGCCTTGAACTCCTGGGCTTAAGCAATCCTCCTGCCAGCCTCCCAAGTAGCTAGGATTATAGGTGCACACCACCACACCTGACTAATTTTTTGAAGTTTTTTTGTCAATACAGGGTCTTGCTATATTGCCCAGGCTGGTCTCAAACTCCTGGCCTCAAGCACTCCTCCCACCTTGGCCTCCCAAAGTGCTGGGATTACAGGCGTGAGCCACCAAATCCAGCCAAAATCAGATTTTAGACTTCAGAGTCAAACATAGTTTGGTTCAAATCTCAACTTCACCATGTTCTTGTTCTGTGACCTGACTTTGAGCAAATAACTTTTCCTAGCAAGAGATTTCATCTATGAAAGTAGCTATGATAGCAGTATGAAACTAATAGGACCTAAGTACCTATCTGGGTAGTTATAAGACTTAGATGATTCGTATAAAGAGATAATCACCATGACTCACATATAAGTTCTTAAATGTTACGTATTTGTAGCAGACACTGTTCACTCAGCATGCATTCTAACTCCTTCTAATATAATGAGACTAGAAAGCTAAAAATTATTTCCCAATCCCTTGCACCTAGGGTTCTAGATTTTATTTAAGTTCCTACAATCAGATGTTAAACTTGGATTTGGCATCCATTTCTGTTGGCATGGCTTAGAACTGCAGTGGCATAGCCTGGAACAGCTGCTGTAGCACAGGTTTCCTAACTTAGTAGGTTATTTTCTGCTCATAGCAGAGGCTCTGGAGCTTCCTGCTTGTGGCAAAGGCATAATTCCTTGACAGCCAGTGTGGCTTTGGGAACGATTCCTGGAAGCTCAACCTAGAGTCTGTAAGCCATTTAATACTCTGTGATAATCTCTTTCTGCTTAAACTAGCTGGAGTTTTATTTTCCACAACTGAACACTGACCAAAATATTACTGTTATTATTTCTTCTGGAGAAAACTTCAAGCTGGGAAGAGAAAGATTTGTGACTAGGATGGAAATCCAGAGGCAGATTTCACCCAGCATATTTGAGTTGAAGTTATTGCAGGCCATAATCACACTTGTAAAGAATGATACACACTCTTTGTAATGGGCTTCAGTGAGCATTCAGGGTGCTGAAATATGGTGTAGCATTTAAATATATACATCTGAGTTTCTTGACTATACTTTAGGAAAACATCATGCCACTGCTTTGCAATATATTCCTTCCTATAAACGTATCAGTATTTTTCCATATAAACATTTTCAAGGAATAGTAACTACTCATTGTATGCACCTGCAGGGCCTGGAAAAGTCAAGCGCTGGGTTTGAACTCCAATAGGAAGCATAAAAGAACTCAGAATGTAGGCGTCTTTTCTGCTAGGACCTTGGCACTGTTCTGTCTGAATTTATCTGCTCTTTTTTCTCTCTTCACCTCTGTGCCTTTGAGAAGCTCTCAGCATCATACCCTCTACCTTTAACCCTACTTCAAGTAGTGAATGATGAACACCTGAGAAATCTGTGTGCCACTCTCCATGGCTTTGACTTCTACAATCTCACTATTATTTTCTAGGTGAAAGAACAATAGCCATAAAATAGATCCAGTAAATTTTTGTGGCAGAGCGTCTGGCAGCAACAAATATTTATTCAGTGCCAAAAGTATAAAGGAATCCAGGTAGTTGAGATACACATCAAAAAAATAGACCTATTTCCTGATCCTACCTCACAGGCACTGGCTATTTCACTTCTGAGTGTTTCTGCTTATTTGTAATGGCACTGAGATCAAACTAGAACAATAACAAAAAGCACAGATGCAGACCTTAATTTGCGTTTCTGTACCTATAAAACAAAACCCACCTGAAATCCCTTTTACTATAATACATAATTTCCTCCCTCCCCCCATCCTTAGAGTTTACTCAGACCTGGAAAAGTCTGGAATTTAGTGTGCACAAAAACAAAATAAATCTTCTATGGAAATTTTTAGTATCTTGATAAGGGTTTGGGTGACCCAGACATATACACTTGTCAAAATTTATCTAGTGGTACACTTAAGATTTGGATTTCACTGTATGTAAATTTTACATCAAAAAAAAAAGGAACTGAAAACAAATATTAAACTCCAGTTAATTGTGTGCATGCTAAAATGCCTAGAGTGAAGTATACTAATGCCTACGACTTACTGTGAAATGCATCACAAAATAAGATAGATGGGTGGATGATAAGGCAAACATAATACAACATTAACAATAGTAGAAACTAGCTCATACATTCTATCAACAATTCTTCCAATTTTTCTTTATTTTGAAAATTGTCATAATAAAAGGTTAGGGGATGGGGGAAAGTCCCCTATAGCAAACCAATCACAATTTGCAAATTGGTACTAATCCTAGGACCACACTGAGTCCACACAAAGAACCCTGCTATAGTTTCAATGTGTCCCCCAAAGGTCATGTTACGGTTCTGTCCATGGCTGGACTTTAAAGTGTTTCCCCACTTCTTGGGTTTTGGGCTTTGAAGAATCACAAGCCTTGGCCCACACAACAGAGAGAGATGGCAGACACTCAGCGAGTATGCATGAAGAATTTAGTGTAAGGAAAGTTTAAGGGTACAAAGCAAAAGTACATTTCCTAAGGGGAAATGAGTCTGTCTCTACAAATGGAGAAGACCCTGTCTTCTTCTATGTTTTCCCTTTTATATGCTAGTAGTATATATTGGTGTAAAGGTCAGTTATAATTATTTATGACTATATGTCACAGGTTTGGGGGTCTGGATTTTTCCAGGTATGGACATAACTCAAAGGTTATGTTCCAGACATTCCTTTCTCCTATACTTGTGATGGGGAAAATCACCGTTTGTGGTGTTTTTCTATTTTCTGATTGGTGGTCCCTGTTCCATGGTCTAATTACCCCATTCTTAAAGACTGAAATAACTGTTTTCCCTGGTTATTTTTCTGTAACTATTTCCTTCTTATTGTTTTTCTTTAACTGTTTCCTCCTTCTTGTTTTTTGGCTCCTATCATTCCATTATTTGTTTTTCTGTCCCTAACATTCAGTGTTAGTTTAATTGCCAATGCAACAGCGTGGGGAGGTAGGATCTTTAAGAGGTGATTGGGTCATGAGGGCTTTGCTCTCATAAATGAATTAATGCTGTGACTGCAGGAGTGGGTTAGTTATCATGGGAGTGGGTTCCTGATAAAAGGATGAGTTTGGCCCCCTTTCCCCTCTTGGCAATGTTCTCTTGCCAGGTGATGATGCTTTTTGCCATGTTATAACTGCAAGAAGGTCCTCACCAGAAGCAGCCCCACAATTTTGGGCTTCCAGATCTGTAAGCCAAATAAACTTCTATTCTTTATAAATTATTCATTCTGTAATATTCTGTTATAGCAGCACAAAATGGACTGAGACAAACCCTAGGGGAAAACAAAAATAAAAACAACAACAGCAAATAAGGCAAATACTGATGGTCAGATCATGGAAGGAGCTGGGATTTTCTGTTCATACAGAGGGTATCACTCTGCTTAGGAAAAACTTGCAGCCATTAGGATATTTTTAATTAAAAAAAATCTTCAGGGAAATATTTTTTACATTGAAAACACTGTTTTGCTTTTTATTTCGTGGTAATAAACTGGCATTGCCTTTTGGCAATGGAGGGAGAGGGACATCAGGGAGGGGGATTGTGCTAAGTGAAGGACCCTACCAGAGAGCACCTTGGTGGGCTGAGAGAGGGGTAGAGGAGAGAAAGGGAAGGAAGAGAAGGAGAGGAAAGAGGTGGAGTAAGGAGGGGATAGGAAGAAGAGAGGGAGAAAAATTGAAGTTACAGGACTGAGCAGGGGAAAGGAGGAGCCAACCAGATAATAGCTGAAAAAAAGAATTCAGTAAAGTTCCATGATGGTGGGTGGCCAAAGCACATTTTGAGCTGAGAGAGGCAGCTTAATCTATTAGAGGTAAACTCTGCTGCTATCCTTCTAAATCTTCACTAAAGGCACTTAAACTCATGAATGTTTTATGTGAATGGGCTTTTAGTGGACATCAAGCAGGGAGCTCAGTTTTGTTTCTGGGTCAGAGCAGCACAGAAATCTTGAGCAGGGCTTCAGACTCCCACAGGCCTTGCAATGGGAGGCATCCAAGTCAATTTTATGTAGATTTCTGGGCTCAGAATGAATGAGAAGTGGGGGAGGAATCAGACAGCAGCTTATTCAAAGAAAATCTGGCTTGCAGAGGAAAAAATTTCAAAACCACTTGTTCTTATCCATTTTTAACCCAGAAGACCCTCATTACCAGCTTTGGAAAATTCAGGAAAATCATTTTCATCAATCAGTCTTTTTTCATGGGGTAACATTGCCATCTACTGGTATTTGTAAAAAAATACTACTTATAATAGTTTTAAACTTGGAATTCATTGGAAGCTTTAAGGAGCCTTTCATTTACTGACAAATTCTTTCTTTGTATGGGAACACAAATTTGCATAAGTTCTTTGCCTGAAAAGACTTTATCATCTAACAAAAATCTTAACAAAACACCTTCTTGGCCAGCATGGTGACTCACGCCTGTAATCCTAGCACTCTGGGAGGCTGAGGCAGGTGGATCCCTCAAGGTCAGGAGTTCGAAACCAGCCTGAGCAAGAGCGAGACCCCGTCTCTACTAAAAATAGAAACAAATTAGTTGGCCAACTAAAAATATATAGAAAAAATTAACCAGGCATGGTGGCGCATGCCTGTAGTCCCAGCTACCTGGGACACTGAGGCAGAAGGATCGCTTGAGTCCAGGAGTTTGAGGTTGCTGTGAGCTAGGCTGACGCTACAGCACTCTAGCCAGGGCAACAAAGTGAGACTCTGTCTCAAAAAAAAAAAAACACCTTTTTGACTTTCAGGATGCAGGTACCATTTAAACAGTAAAACCTTTTTTGATAGCAGGCCCCCATCAGTAGGCAGACTTGACCACTCCCTACTTTGGGCCCTACTCCATCCTATAGGTATTTCTTTCTTAGCACATACAATATACTATTGTACTTTATTACAATGTGTCTCCCATAAATAGACCATAAGCTTCTTAAAATTCAAGAACTGTATATTTTCTGCATTTATATTCCCAGCACCTAGAACAGAATCTATACATTGTAGCTGACTAATAAACATATAATAAATGAATAAATAAATGACAATCAGGCAAAAAGTATAAGCATAGAAAATATTACTTTATGTAATACAAACTTTTATTAATATAAAACATTTTATTTTCATTCCAGATATGCACATTATGTACTTCCTTGTATATATGACTTTTACCTTGCCCAGTAAAGTTATATTTTATAAAATTCATATACATGAAATCAGAATAAAGAAATATGAATTTGGATTTTCCATTAGCATATAATTCATAACCTCTTAATTAACATAGGATAATCTAAAACAAGATACTCACGAACTCTGTCATCAACATTTAAGAAGACCAACTAAGAAGAAACATTCAGCATAAATAAATTTTATTTATTTGATGAGTCAACATTCCTGAGGTACCAAGAGACTTGTATTATTTAAATTAATCATATTATTTACACAACCCAGAAACACAAACAGACTTGAGTTTGTGATCTACTGAGATCCCCATATTGATTCTGGAGAACTCCAGGGCATCCAGCTGCTCTTGGGAACTTGATTTCCCTGTAGGGAGAAGACACTGGCCCTCAACGAAGTCTCCTCTCTAAATTTAAACAAAAAGGAACTAAAGTGTGCTCTTCATCAGAACTCTCTGAGAAGGCACTTCCAGGGAACGTAGCTACTCACCTTGAGTCAAGAAAGGGTCAAAGTGTGGGTGATAGGGAGCCAAACTGGTGACATGGCCCTGTTTCACAATGCAATTCCCACAGGAGTCTGAACATACACATTCCTAGCAGATAATCTGCACACCTATTTCACTGAGAAAAATCTGATGTGAATTCTTGTACATTCTTCCTATTTGCCTCAGATTTTCTATTTTCCATCCATCCCTTTCTTTCCCATCTTTTTTCCTAAGGCTAAACTCATCCCTTCCCAATTATATAAATTCTGAGACCTTAATTCATAAACCACCTCCTTCAGACTTCCTCCTTTTCCTCTTTACCAGTTCCTCTCTACATAGCAACACACAAAGTCTCTTCTGTCCTGCAGGGAAAAGAGTCTTCCATGAGTCCTGTTTCTGAGAAGCCCAGTGACATATCCTAAATTCTTTTTCCTTTTATTGCCAACCTTCATAAAAGACCTTACCCACTGCCACAATTCTCTTCTCCCTTTTATGGCACAATTCCTTGAAATCTAAGTTTTCCTAACATTATATCTTGATATGGTACCACTTTCCCCAAAACTACCAGTAACTTCTAAGTTGCCAAATTCAGTTACTCCTGCTCAACTTGTGAAGCTTTAGGCAACAGTGATTACTTCTCTTTACTGATACATGCTTGTCCCACTTTTGCACTCCCAACCTCTTCCCACTTCTCTTAAACAGTTCTCTCAGTTTCTTTCCCTGGAGCCTCTTCTGCCTTCTACCCCTAAAATAGAAGGTAGAAGATATACTAAACAGTTTAGTCCTCATCTTATTCTCACTTGACATGTTCTTCCTTAGGGATTTCATCTATTATTTTTGTCTTTCCTTCCTTCATTGATTTAACAAAGATCTATTATTAGCCAGCCATGTGACAGGTACTTTTTCTGGAGCTTGTGATTCAGCAGTGAATAAGACTGACAAGATCCTCATTATCAAGAGTTTATGTTTTAGTGTGTGTATGTATTAGAGGAGGAAGGGTGGGCAACAACAGATACTAATCAAAAGGCAAATAAACAAGAACATATCAAAGTAAACTTTGCAACTGAGCCTTGTCATTAGAAGGCTCTAAGTGTTTAGTTCTCCCAACAGTAGTGTAAGTCAGCCCCAGTGTATCTAGCCAGGGAGCTTTCCAGTTGAGGTTTCTGTGTGGGCATGAGGACAGAGGCTCAAAGTGAGCCTCCCAAACAGAGACGCTAACTCACGGCCAGATTGCAGACAGGTCCCTAATGCCAAAGGCCTTGTCAGCCAAGAAGCATCACAAGGCTATCACCAAACTGTGGGAGAAGCCAGTAACTCTAGTAACCCAAATGCTGACAGAGAGATCAGAGACCAGCAAAGGACATCACCATGGCAACCAGAGGGGCCTTGGGACAACATGCAAATCTGAGAATCCTGCCTTCCTCAAGCCGTAAGATCACAGAAGCTACCCTTGTACAATATACCCAGATGCCATCTTAGAGGGAGAAGCTATCTGAGACCCTGAGTAATTATTCCAAAACAATAGGTAAGCATTATTGAAAAGAAAATGTTTAAATTCTTACATGAGGCTAAGTTTTAAACCTGATTAAATTGATTTCCTTGAATTTCTGGTATTGTTATTTATTTCAAAGAAATTGCTTCCCCACACCCCCAATCCCCCAATAACCAGCAGGTTGACGATGGTAATGGGTGTATTAGAGCAGTGATAACCAAATTTTCTCTGTGTTTCTCAGTTATAAAATGGGTAGGTTTATGATATGGCTATGTGTCTGTCTCTAATTTTGACTCCTTGAGTTTCATACTAGCATTTCTAATAGTCTTCTGGTCTAAAATAAAATATATCTCTCCAAACCTATAGAGCAACTTTTTCCTTAATCCCTTGCCTCAATTAAAATAAATCTCTGATCTTCCTAATAAACCAGATTAGAAACTTTGGCATCTCCAAAATGTCACAATCCCAACTTGAAATTCCACTCAGATATCATCATTTATTTACATTCTCACTGCCACTCTGCTAGCTCACGGCCTCAACTCTCATCTAAAAAACTGCCAAATCTCTTAACTGGTTTTCCTAGGAAAAGGCCATTAGAATGGGCCTACGGGCGTGGACACAAAGTATGGGGATCTTTGTATCTCATATTAACACCTATCAGAGAACAACCACCATGAAGAAGGCACTAAACAACCAAGTAAGCAGAATATTAACCAATTGAAATTATCCAAGCACAATCACAATTGCAAAGATGTGGAACCAACTCAAGTGCCCGTCAACTCATGAGTGGATAAAGAAAATGTAGTGCATATGTATACCCTGGAGTACTACTCAGTCATAAAAAGGAATGAAATAATGTCATTTGCAGCAACTTGAATGGAACTAGAGACGATTATCCTAAGTGAACTATCTCAGGAATGGAAAACCAAGCACCGCATGTTCTCACTAATAAGTAGGAACTAAACAATGGGTACACACAAGCACAAAGAGATGTAAAGACCATTGGAAACCAAGAAGGGGGATGGTGGGAAGGGAAATATGCATTAAAAACTTACCTATTGGGTACAATGAACACTATTCTGGTGATGAGCACACCAAAAGCTCTGCCATAAGCATTATACAAGGTACCCATGTAACAAAAACATTTGTACACACTTAATATTTTGACATTTTTTAAAAAAGCAAAACAAAAGAATGGAAACAAAAATTATATCTGACTACATGACATTCTAGAAAAGGCAAAATTATGGAAACAGTAAAACATCAGTGGTTGCCAGAGGTTCTCCTTCCTCCCTGCGGAGGGAGGGATAAATAGATGGAGCATCAAAGATTTTTAGGGCAATGAAACTATTCTGTTCGGCTTTTCTCTTCTGGTCCCAGGCTTTTTGGCTGCCACAGGTTATGGTGTACAAACGGCCAAGTCCAAGAGCCACACCACACACAACCAGTCCCAAAAGTGGCACAGAAATGGCATCAAGAAACCCTGATTGGCCGGACATGGTGGTTCACACCTGTAATCCTAGCACTCTGGGAGGCTTAGGCAGGAGGATGGCTCAAGGTCAAGTGTTTGAGACCAGCCTGAGCAAGAGCGAGACCCTGTCTCCACTAAAAATAGAAAGAAATTAGTTGGACAACTAAAAATATATAGAACAAATTAGCTGGGCATGGTGGTGCATGCCTGTAGTCCCAGCTACTTGGGAGGCTGAAGCAGAAGAATTGCTTGAGCCAAGGAGTTTTAGGTTGCTGTGAGCTAGGCTGATGCCATGGTACTCTAGCCTGGGCAACAAAGAGAGACTCTGTTTCCAAAAGAAAAAAAAAAAAGAAAGGGAAAAAAAAGAAACCCTGATCACAAAGATATGACTCTCTTAAGAGGGTAGACCCAAAGTTCCTGAGAAATATATGCTTTGCCAAGAAGCACAACAAAGGGGCCTGAAAAAGATGCAGGCCAACAACACCAAGGCCATGGAATGCACAAGCTGAAGCTATCAAGGCCTTGTAAAGCCCAAGGAGGTTAAGGCTAAGATCCCAAAGCGCATGAGCCGTAAGCTCAGTTGACTTGCCTACATTGCCCACCTCAACCTTGGGAAGCTGCTCATGCGCACGTGGCCAAGGGTCTCAGGCTCTGCCTGCCAAAGGCCAAGGATCAAACCAGTCTGCGGCTTCGCTGCAGCTCCAGCTTCAGTTCCAGCTCAGGCTCCAAAAAGTGCCCGGACCCCCAAGAAGGCTCCAGAGTAGAGGCCTCAGTCTACCAACATGGGGACAGAAGGACTGGTGTGAACCCTGGTCTGGTATTTGCTTGGGGCTGGGATCCTCTTGTTCCATTTGTATAAATAAACCTGAGGCAGGAAAAAAAAACTATTCTGTTTGATACTATGATGGTGTATGATGGTAGATACATGTCATTACACATTTTTCAAAACCTATATAACACCAAAAGTGAACCTAATATAAATTACACACTTTGGGTGACATTGGTGAGTCAGTGTAGGTTCATAGATTGTAGCAAATGTACCATTCCACTCTGATAGAGGATGCTGCTAGTAGGGGAGGCTGTACATGTGTATGGGGGCCAGGTACATGGGAACTCTCTGTACTTTGTGCTTGATTTTACTGTGAACCTAAAAAATCATCTTTTTAAAAAATAAAATAATTCTTAATTGCTATTAAAAAAAAGGGAAAGAAAGCATCCAGCCTCTGTCATTGGCCACCTTAATGCTGGCATAATGGACAAAGTAGCCCTGGTAACAGGACAGAGGCCAGGCATGGGCCCAAGAGTATAGGTGCCCTCTCACCAAGGTTGAACGAGCTACTTTTATGCTACTGCAGATGATTCAACCTGCCAGTAACAGAGACCAAAGCTAACCCCTCTATATCACATATTCCCTCAGAGAGATTGATCAGCCAGTTGGTGGTAAATGGGTTACATTGGACTACTCTGGAAGGGGCAGTGATTCACTTTGACAAGAATCAACACAAATTACAGTATGGATTGGCCTTTCCTGCCTGTAGATCCTTAGCCAGCACCACTGTCTGAGGGCTTACGTTTCTGATTCACTTTAACCATATCCCACATAACATTGCTTCAGACCAAGGGACTCTCTTTATAGCAGAGGAGATGTGAGCACATGACCATGAGGTCCACTGGTCCCATCACATGCTGCAAAATCTGGAAGCCACCAGCCTGACAGAGCAATGAAAGAACATTCTGAAGGCATGCCTGAGACACTCCCTTGAAGATGATAACATGTGAGGATAAGGTGCCCTTCTCCAGGATACAGTTTTATCCTCAATCAATAACCCTAATATGATGACTACATCTGCAATAGGTAAAATACAAGCAGCCAGGAAACAAAGGGAGAAGCAGAAATGGCTCCACTTGCTGTCATTCCTACTGATCCACTTAGGAAATTATATTTCTCATACTTGCAATGATAGGTTCTATGAATATAGAGATCCTGGTCCCACCAAGTGACACAGTCCATTAAATTCTAAGTTACAACCATGTGGAGATGAGGGGAAACTTCTCCTTCACCCTGGAAGATTCGGCGAAAGATCAACTCATAATAAGGCAGATTAATAACAGAAGGAGATTTATTTACCATGCGCACAGGTAGAATCATAGAGTGATTATCCAATATCACAATTGGGTCCAGAAATGTATATATCTTCCTCTTAGAAAGGAAGATGAGATGAGGAATATAGGTAATTCTGTTTAGGGACAATAAATGGCTGCTAGAGAGGATGAACAGATACTTGGGAGAATAAATGGATGGGGAGGAAATAGATTGACTTGCAAATTAACCTGAGAGACAGATATTATATTTAAAATGATTTGGGCCAGGTCTGGTTGCATTCTTGATCTTGTTTCCTGCAATATATTCAGATGACAGGGAGAGGAAGAGAAGTCAATTATTCTTTTTTGTGAGTCATCTGATTTATGCAGATAGAGAGAAAGCCCTTTCCAAGGGCCTGCTGATCTCTAAGGGGCTTTAATTCAAAATATTCTTTATATCAAAGAGTCATATTTTGGGGTGAAATTTCCTGAGCTCCTCATTTCCCTTGTCTGGAACTTCCCTACAGATTTCACACATTAAAAAAAAATTAAAAAAAAGATTTCACACATTAAAAGCTGAGTCACAGCCACAAAAAACAATGGCAATCTAGTCCCTCTGGTATTATCCTGGATAGAGCTGGAACCCATGCTACTAAGTGAAATATCACAAGAATGGAAAAACAAGCACCACATGTACTCACCATCAAATTGGTATTAGTTGAACAGCACTTATGTGCACATATAGTAGTAACAATTATCGGGTGTCAGGCAGGTGGAGGGGATGGTATATTCACACCTAATGGGTACAGTGTGCACCATCTGGGAGATGGATGCGCTTGAAGCTCTGACTCAGGTGGGACACAGGCAATATATGTAACCTAAACATTTGTACCCCAATAATATGCTGAAATAAAAAAGATTAAATAAATAAATAAATAAAAATTTAAAAAAGCTGAGTCAGTGGCTATGGAGACAGTAAATAGTTGATAATAAATTACTTGACTATTAGTAGTCAAGTAATAGATCTGAAAAGGGAGACAAGAGCATAGATTAGAATAAGTAGAAAAGAACAGATCTAAGCACATTTCCCCACATGCCATTAAACCAGTCTCCCATTCATTAATCTGATGGAGAATATTTATCTTGTCTTTTAAGAGGTATAGATACGTCTCTACTTGCCCTGAGTGGTTTCCATAGAAACAGCATTTTTCACCAATAATTGTGCAAGCTCCTCCCTGTTGGGCTGTCAGAGCATCCAGGTCGCAGTGGTTTTGAAATACAACAGAGGCTACACTGTTGACTTCCAACTGAAGTGCTCCAAATGCTTGCATAGTGATATTTAACTCTTGTTCTATTACCATGGAGAGGTTCAAAACTGCCTTTTCAATCTCATAAGTTCCAAATGCCAGGAAAAGAGTCCTAAGCACAAAATAGAACTTAGAATTATGATACACAAGTGGGCTTTTTATAATACTCCATCTAGTACATTTGTACGGTGCCACTTTATAAATGAAAGATCCAAGTTTGTAATTTGGCTGACATGTAAAGTGGAGTACCTGCAAACAGAGGGTGTCAGATAACCAAGTCCACAGCATCCTGACCATCTACATGGGAACCACTTGTATACTTAATCACCACACACAATAAAAAGACCAGTGTTATAAAAACTTTGGCATACACATGATCTCTTGGTCAAAAAGGGTGGCAAGGTTTGCCAGTTAGTGGAGGCCAGACTCCTTTCACCTGCTGATGATACACTCCAAGCATATTAGGTAGCATGTGTATGTAGCTAGTCATGATATCAAATTGTTCACTTAAATCCCCATAGTGTCCAATCAGCCCAGGAATAGAAGGTTTAGAGGTGCTAGTAGGCAGGGGGTGACAATACTATTTCAAAAGGGGTTAATCCATGTCTCTTATTTGGAGTTTTCCAGATTCGTATAAGGGCCAAAGGTAATGCTTCGGTTCACTTAAGTCCCATGTCTTGACAGAATTTTCCCAAAGTCCTTTTTATGTCTAGATTTTTATATTCCACTTGCCCTGAGGATTAGGGATGACATGGGGTATGAAATTTTAATAAGTACCCCAGAGCCTTTGTAAGCAAGTGGTTTATTTCTGCCATAAAATGAGTCCCTTGATCTGACTCAATCCATAAAGGAATATCAAAACAGGGAATACTTTCAGTTAATAATTTCTTTACCACTGCTGTAGAATGCTGTCCTAGTTGGATAGCATTTAGTCCATCCACTAAACACACAAACAGTAACCAAACAGTGAGAAAAGCCTAAGCTAAAGGTAAATCTATAAAAACAATTTGGAGTGCCACAAGGGGACCTTTGGGGACTTCCTGGAGAGTATTAGTTTCCTCCAGAAATTTGGTAAGAATTACAAATAGTGAACTGGGAAATAATTTGGTCAGAGATTTTGTAGAACCCAGGGTAGTACCAACAATATTTATAATTTATCCCCCATTTGTACTATGTCCCATCTGATGGGAGATAAGTATAAGCCAAAAAGTTAAAAGAAAAGGGGTCACAGGGAGTCTGTTTGGCCCAATATATAGTCAGTCTGATAATTGTTGAGCACCCTTTTGTATCTATCCTTTTTGGATTGTGGGGCATTAGCCTGATGATTAATAATATCAGACAGGGATAAGGTAGAGTAATAATAAATTGAGTGGAAAAAGCATAGGAGGGCCATTTTTTGCTGCATGTTTAACAGCCCTGTCTGTTCTATCATTTCCTAGTGTAGGGGGAGATAACCTTGGCTCGATCTTTTCTGCCAAAGTATCAGGAAGTAACACACTGCTGCATACTTCACTGTGCCTGACTAGCGCGCCAACTTTAAACATATACTACACTAAGAGCCCCCTTCCCTCCTCTTAGCAACACACCTTGGCCAATCAGGTAAAAATAAGATTGTGAGGTAAAAATTCCGGCCAATGGGATGAGACACAGTCATGGTTGTGCGTTAGCGATAAAAAAGTGAGGAACCCCCTGTAGCGCGCGCTGACTGGCTGCTCTTGTTGCCGCAAGGTGCCCTTCTCATCAGAAGTAAAGATTTTGCCTTGCCAAGACAAT